>PVJC01000214.1:0-101941 GCA_004026665.1 Murina feae
CTGTGTTGAGTGTCTGATGGTCATTGCATCTCATAGCAACCGGCTGGTTAGCCAGTCAGCTGGTGGAGTAGGCTTTTATATATAGATAGATAGTAGGCAAAATATTTAAGACACTATTTAAGAGAATAATAAAATATAGGGTAAGAGGTAAGGGTTAGAGAGTGAAGTTAGCTGGGCTCGACGAGTAGTTACTGACCTCTTGTTAGAGATATTATAAAGAAAGAATGAGTAGCCCTGGCTGGTGTGGCACATTTGGTTCAGTGTTATCCTGTGCACCTAAAAGTTGCCAGTTCAATTCCTGATCAGGGCACATACCCAGGTTGTAGGTTTGATCCCAGGTCAGGATGCGTGTGGGAGGCAACCGATTGATGTTTCTCTATCTCTCTTTTCCATCTCCCTTCCTCTGTCTCTAAAAAAATAAAAACATATTTTAAAACAAACAGAAAAATAAAGAATTTATAAGTCAGTTAAGGTAGGTGCTAGTCTACCAATTTCTGGTATTCTTTCAATACCAAGATTCCAGAAATCTCACAAAATACAGCTTGGAATGAATCATGAAGATAAAATTTGATATTAAATAAATTAAATAAATGGAGAAACCAGTTGGCATGCAAAAAAACTCAAACAAACAACAAAATAAAACAAAACAAAAAAAACCCCAACAACTTTGAGCTGAAATCTTTGGTTTTCTGCCAAGTGTTTTATGATACATTTTCACAAACCCTGTTTCAAAGCAGTACAGAAAAGAGAAAGGTCCTCAAATGGTAATACACCTCTAAACTTTAATTCAATTTGGAGTTTGAATGAGCTTCTTTCTTGTCAAGAGGGCTTTTAGACTGACCTGGAGAGAGCGAGCATGTTCCAAATCCGCTGGTAGGCTCCGGAGGTGGCCCCAAATTCCCACTGTATTTGACTTTTGCTGATTCCTTTCTGTTTGCCAAGGCTTGTTTGGGTGAGAGGAATAAAAATATTGACCACGAAGACAACCTAGTAGCTTACAGTTGCATACAAATTATTGCAATATTACTTTATTGTTTTTAGCTGTAAAAACAATGTATTTGTTTTACTTTATATTATTTTTTGGAAGCAATGATAAAGAACCTTTGGGTTTGGGTCATCTTTAATGGCATCCATTTTCCCCTCAAATCTAAAAAAATGTTTTGTTTTGTTTTGTTTTTAAAGAAGCAATACTCCAGTACATTCTTCCATGTCTAGCCTTTGATTTAATTTTGATTTTCACAATAAAGTATATATGATTCAAGGGCCCAAACCATGTTTGAATCCTCAGAGTTTACCACAGTTTGGGCACAGTTTAGGTGCTCAGTGAATGCTAGTTGAATTTAAACATTTTTTGACGGTCAGACTAAGGAAATTAAGGAAACATGACTGATCAATACCACAAGTGATCCTGGACTAGATACTGGATCAATGAAAGGGTATTAGAAGGACAACTGGTGAAGTTTAAAGGTCTCTCAATTAGGTAATGATTTTGAATTTTAATGTTAATTTCCTGATTTTGATAATTGAACTGTAGCTATTAACATTAATTATTAGTGTAAATATTTTAGCAGTTGGAATATATGAATGAAGACAATAAAGGATTTTTTGTACTACTTTTTTACAAATGCTTTGTATGATCAAAAAATAAAAATAAAAGAGAAAAATGCTTTTTGATTATTTTTTTCAGTGATTTCCAACAAAATAAAACAGGGCAAGATAAGTTGGTATTTTAGGTCTGGGTATCTATGGGAGAAGAGGAAGTGACCCTGCACCATGTATAAATCATAAGCATAGTCTAAGGAAGGATTGACAGGCGTCACTTGGGATTCCCAATATCAGATCACAAGAAAGTGGTAGTTGGGGAGAAGGCCATTTGTCCACCTGAACTTTAAAGCCCTGTCAACCAAATCATGTGAGTGAGTTCTCTATCTAATTCTATAGAAAATAGCCTAAAAGATGACTTCAAGCTGACTAGGATTTAATTTTCAATGCTAACCTTCAATTAATTTGTAACTTTTTTGGCACTCCGTTTGCTGGAATGGCTGTAATTATGTTGTTTTCTGAACGGTGAATTCATTTAGGGCATACTCTCCAGACTGTTTATACAGCTGGAAAATAGCAATGGTAATAGATGAGGGGAAAGGAGTTAATAAGGAACTTACTTTAAAAACTCAGTTATCTCTCTGAGTATATTTTTGGGCTTCGTGAGCCATTATTGGGAAACTTACACTAAATTTTTCATGGTCACCATTTTAAATGATCTAGTAATAAAAATTGCTAGCTGTTTTACTATTTTAAATGCTATCTTGAATTTGAATGCATATACTTGACATCACAAAGGAGTCAGCTTAAGGCCTTTATAATACTTAGGTCACCATTTGCTGAAGAAAGCCATGTTGGTTCTCCATTATGGAAACCAAGCTCCGTCATCTACAAATTTCTCCTTAACCAGAGCTACTCTGAGGGTTTCTGGAATTCTGACTATGGTCAGTTCAAATCCAGACAGGATGCATTGCTGCCATATTGGTTTTAGCTGATGAGTCAAAAATTGCCTATCAGATAAATGAGGAAACATGCGGAGAGAGTCCTTTGGGTTTTACAACACATGCTCTCACACACTAGTATCTATCTAGTGAAAAGAATGCTCTTTAACAGTAAAGATTTTCTTTTGATCATATATACACATAGTATGGCTTTAAATCTTGTCTTTAATAATGTATTAACTCCAAGAGTCACCACTTGGAGTGGGTTTGATTATTTCACTGTCAATGAAACACAGACTATAGGACCCTAAACTCTGAGTTAGAAGGTCTGGGGTAGGGCTGACAATTTGTATTTCTAGTAGTTTCCTTGGTCATGCACCTGGTGCTGGTCCCAGGTCCACACTTTGAGAACTACCTCTCTAAGGCAGAGGTTAGCAAGCTGGCTTATGGGCACCTGGCTGCTCACCTATTTTTGTAAAAAACAAAACAAAACCCTTTTATTTGAACTCAGCTGTGCTCATTATTTATGTCTGTGGCTGCTGTGATAACAGCATTAAGTAGTTCCAACAGAGGCATGATGATCTGTAAGCCTAAAAGATTTATTCCCTAGTCCTTTCCAGAAAAAAAGTTGGCTGACTCCACAGGAAGGTGTTCCTCCTCATTCTGTTATCAAGTTTGACTGAGGGGTGAGGTGTGGGTGTGGTCAGACCCCATCCATCCCTGTCACTGCCCTCCTGCTCCTTGTCCTTTTGCAGGCTGACTCTCAGAAATGCCTCTGTTGTTAGCCACTAACCCCTTAGTCACTTGTTTGTTCCTCAGAGGGCATTTGCATCCTTATAATCCTCACTTATTATAGGATTAAGAAAAAAATCCTTCTCCTCATGAAGTACATTTGCCATACCACACGCAAAAGTGGAGTTCATTTTGTCATAAGCACAGGAGCTCCGGGCACTTCCCTTTTCCAGTGGGAGCAGGCCCCTCACATGGCCATCTCCCCTCCCTCTGCCAAAGTCCACTCACACAAGAAGAAGAAACTTTTTAAAATTTGTAGCAGCAGTTTCTCACTGTGGTCTTCTATGCTGGACCTGAGGCCTTTGCTTGCCTCCATGCACAAAATCTGCTTTTGACATTGCTGTACGGTTGAAAGAGAAAGGTCAGCAGATGTCTAAATATTTGTTCTCAACCAAACCAGTCAATAGTCTTCCCATAGGCCCCCGAGAAACTTTCCTTTCCTGAGGTGGGCGACTGGACTACAGTAGGGTTTCTTGAGGTCCAACATTCTCTACATTTCATGCCTTTACTGCCTATCCACCTAAATGATTTCTGCTGCACAGGTATTTTATTCCTCGTGCTATGCTTTTGTTCATGGGTCTCTTTTGCTTAGAAAGTATGCCATTCTCCTATTCACATGGTTGATATCTCTACATCCTTCATTCAAGTACTACCTCTTTCAGGAAGCCTTCCCTATTTCCCTCAGGAATGTACAGATGATTCTTCTTTGTATTCTCATGATTCCTTGTCACTTCAGCATCATAAACTTTCCCATCATTTTATAGTCACTCATCTATTTCTGTAAGTTCATTTACATCTGGGTTATTGCTTATTTCTGTGTGTCTTATTCCTAGGATGATCTTAAAATGTGGGTGGTATTCAATATTGTTTGTAGAATCTAATAAAAGAGTAATATTAAAATTGACCGTTTCTATGGGATGCCTAAGCCATGCCCACCAGCCAATCAGAGTGGCTATATGCAAATTAACCCAGCCAAGATGGAGGCCAGCAGTCACGGAGCTGGAGTAATCAGGAGGCTTCCATTGGACCAGAAGTAAACTGTCTGCTGGCTGGCTGGGCTTCTCCCGGCTTAGGCAACATATTTGCAACATTGTTTCAATTATAGAAGCCACAGCAGGCTTCCATTGCACCAGCGATGGAGGAAACTGCCTGCCTAGAGTCAACTAAGGCAACATTCTTTCAATTATAGAAGCCACGAAGCTGAAGCCAACAGGAGGCTTCGTTACCTACCTAGGCCTCGGCTTAAAGGAACAGTGTATCAATTATGGAAGATAAATAAACCCCAGAAACCTGCTTCCAGCCAGCCTTGCTGGGACATTGGGTCAGTGGGAGCTGTGGGCAGCCTAAAAGCCTGAAAACAGGCCTCAGGCTTGTACCCAAGCTGGCCACACCCCAATGGGGTGAGGGACCCCAATGGGGTGAGGGACCCCAATGGGGTGAGGGACCCCACTGGGTGGCTTGGCCAGCCTGCAAACAGCCATCAGCCCCTCACCCAGGCTGGCCAGGTACCCCAGTAGGGACCCAAAACCTGAAGGGACTGTGAGCAGCCTGAAAACACCCCTCAGGTCCTCACCCAGGCTGCCCAGGCACCCCAGTAGGTACCCAAAACCTGAAGGAGCTGTGGGCAGCCTGAAAACAGCCATCAGCCCCTCACCCAGGCTGGCCAAGCATGCCAGCAGGTGGACATCCCCCGAGGGGTCCCAGACTGCAAGAGGGCACAGGCTGGGTGAGGGACCTCCCGAGTGCACAGGCCGGGTGAGGGACCTCCCGAGTGCACAAATTTTTGTGCATCGGGCCCCTAGTATTTAAATAATTCAGAGATAAACTCCCAGGTGGGTAAAACCTCCCTTCCTTTATCCATGCATCCAGAGTAAAAAGTAACATGGTAATAGTTACACTGATATGATGCCTTTAAAATAGAATCAACAATCTATTGATTCTTCTTCTCTACTTTTTTATCCATTTTTATCAATATTTACGAATGTCACAGCTGTCCTGGTGATGGAGGCCCCCACCAAGTGGTTCTAATCCAACCCGTTTCTGGAACCTCCCAAGGTTAGTTAAGTATAGAATGACAATGATGAGAAGGAGGAGCTATGCAGAGTCAGAAGCATAGCACACATCTATGGCATTGTTACACACACAGTGTCATGGTGCCATTTAGCCTTCTGTTATCCTGGGATTGATCTTGACTTTAGTAATTCACTCTTCAGTCTTAAGTTGGATAAACAAAGCCAAAGACTCATCCAACATCATTTCTTTAGTCTTGGAGAGGAAAGAGGGGGAATGGTTTTTTTCTGTGCTTCTCAGAATTGTTTGTAATTGTGTCTGGAGAGAGGGTCAGCTCTCCAGGCCCTATATTTTAAGCAACTGTTTGTACACAGAAGCTTTCTCCTTATAAACACTCATTGCTTTGACATTTGCAGATTTGCTACAATGAAAGGTCAATAACTCTGCAGTGTTCGAAAGTACTTCCCCTTTCTGCTTGGTCCCTCTGGAGTAAGGCAATTCATGCATCTTTTAGAGGTTGGACCATTGCATTACTCAGGTGGAAGGGTGACTTTTAGGGCCAGTGAGCAGTGAATTTTCTCACTTCATCCCAATTACGGAAACACCTGCACTAAATAGCACTTTGAAAAATCACAGCCCTTGGTCTTGCATAGACATGTGGACACATGTCCCTGAATGAACAGTGTCTGCTGTAGCAAAAAAAGGGTTCTCCTTACTAATGTTGGTGTCACCTGTATCTTAGCCTCATTTGAAAATCCTACCTATCCCTTAGTCACCATGCTTTCTCTCTAAGTCATTCATTCACTTATTCACACAACAATAATTTATTAAGTTCTGACCATCTGCCAGAGGCTGAACTAAGTGCTGGGGATCAAGCTCTAGTCTCCCTCATGATGAAGGTGATAGTCTCACTGAAAGAGTTTGTGTCTATAAACAGGAAAACAAATGATACAATTGAAATAGAACAAGTGATAGAATCTGCTATTTTAACTAGGACCAATAAAGAAGGCTGTCTTTCCTTGGGAGATGGTATTTGAACTTCCACTTAAATAATGAACTTATTAGATGGATAAGAAAGAAGAGAGAGCATCTAATGTAGAGGGTAGACTGTGCAGTCAGAGGCACATAGAGCAGTGTAGTTACTCAGAGAATGATGAATTGTTCGTCGCAGCTGGGGTTTTTGAAAGTGGAGTGGGAGGTACAAGAGGCAGGGAAACTAAACAGAATTGGGTTTTGGAGGGACTTTGAATGCTAATGAGTTTGGTTGTTTTTTGTACGAGGGAAAATGATTGAGGAATTTTGAGCGATTTCATCATAAGAAATATGGGTATTTTGTGTGGGGTTAGTGCATCCAAATACCTTGGAAATCTTCTGAGCAGTGGACCAGTCCTGGTAACGCCAGGACTGGGACTCTCAATCTTTTCCTCTTATGACTGAATCTCTCCAGATGAGTTTTGATACTTGAAATGTTTCTGATGTTGGCATTTTAACATGAGTTCTGCATTTCACTCTTTAGGAACTGAGTGCCTACCTTAATGCTCTTGCTCCCTACCTATTCACTTTAAGTTCACCTTCTTGTGAATCAAAACCAGCAGGTTAGATTTTGAGGCACAGGTTAGTAGTCCTCACCACACTAATCCATTCTCTCCTTGGGCTAAGGAAGCTTCCCTTGTCACTGTTTGATCTCCATACTAGTTCTGGCCAATGGGTTATAAAAATAAGTTATTAACTTCTGATTAAAATACTTTGAACTGGTATAAATGTGTTTTTATTTCCATTCATTTATATAACAAACTAGAGGCCCGATGCATGAACTTCATGCAAGAGTAGGCCTTCACAGCCCCAGGTGCCTCAGCCTTCACAGCCCTGGCTTCATCTGGAAGGATGTTCTGCTGTTTGACCCTTTGGTCAATTTGCATATTACACTTTTATTATTATAGACTAGAGGCCCGGTGCACAAAAATTTGTGCACTTGGGTGGGTCCCTCAGCCTGGCCTATGCCCTCTCACAGTCTGGGACCACTCTGGGGATGTCCACCTGCTGGCGTGCTTGGCCAGCCTGGGTGAGGGGCTTATGGCTGTTTCAGGCTGCCCACAGCCTCTTCAGGGTTCAGGTTCCTACTGGGGTGCCTGGCCAGCCTGGGTGAGGGGCAGAGGGCCGTTTCAGGCTGCCCACACTTCAGGGTTCGGATCCCTACTGGAGTGCCTGGCTGGAAGCACATATCTGGGATTTATTTAACTTCTATAACTGAAACTTTGTTGCCTTGGTCCCCACTCAAAGCCTGGGTTGCCTCTGGCAACCCAAGGTCCCAGCCAGGTAGGTGGTGTCTGGGGTTTATCTTCTATAATTGAAACTTTGTAACCTTGAGTAGAGCTCAGGGCCCACATGACCCTGGTTTCCTCCATTGCCTGGGGCTACTTCAGCTCCATGGCCCCTGCCATCTTAGTTGAGTTAATTTGCATACTTGCTCCTGATTGGTTGGTGGGCATGGCTTGTGGGCACAGCTTGTGGGTATAATGGAGTGAGGGTTAATTTGCATATTACTCTTTTATTAGATTAGGGGTCTGGTGCTCAAAATTTGTGCAATGAGGGGGGTTCCTCAGCCCAGCCTGCCCCCTCACATATTGGGAGCCCTCAGAGGATATCCTACTGATGGCTTAGTCCCTCTCCCTGCTCCCCCTGGGGAGCAGACCTAACCTGCAGTCTGGCCTCCCTTTGTGGGAGGCGACCAGGCTAATCAGGGGGAACCACCAGCTCCATCACTGTGCTGCTACAGCCACTGCCAGTCACCAAGGTGTTTTCATCAACACAGACTCCAGTTCCTTCACCATGAAAAAATGACAACTTTCTTTAGGCATTTTCAAGATGTGTCTTTCACAGCATATGACATTTCTTTCTTTCTTTCTTTCTTTCTTTCTTTCTTTCTTTCTTTCTTTCTTTCTTTCTTCTTTCTTTCTTTCTTTCTTTCTTTCTTTCTTTCTTTCTTTCTTTCTTTCTTTCTTTCTTTCTTTCTTTCTTTCTTTCTTTCTTTCTTTCTTTCTTTTTTATATCCTCACCTGGGGATATGTTTCCATTGATTTTTAGAGAATGTGGAAGAGAAGGGAAAGACAGAGAGAAACATCAAAGTGAGAAGAACACTTTGATCGGTTGCCTCTTGCATGAACCCTGACCTGGGCTTCAGCCAGGGAGGAGCCTGCAACCTAAGTGCATGCCCTTGATCAGAATTGAACCCAGACCCTACAGTCAGCAAGCTGAGGCATTATGCACAGAGCCAAACCGGCTAGGGCAGGATATGACATTTCTTAGCCCTCCAGCAGTGGACCTTCATTTTTTTTCTCCAGGAGTGTGGTGGAAAAACCCTAGATCACCTATTTGGATTCTTATTACCCAATTTACTAAGAATATTACCAGTGGCATACAGGGAGCTTAGCCAATGAGCGTTAAGAAAGGTGTTTCCTTTGTAATTCACTCCCATCACCGGCTCCACCCCTGCCCCTCAATCCCAGCTCCACTCCTACCCAGGCCTATAGTCTCTGTCCAAGGCTGCAGGCTTGGGCAGAAGACCCCCCAACCCCCACGATCGCTGGCTTCACCCCTTCCCAGGTTCCTGCAATTGATGGCTCTGCTCCTCGGCCCCCCTCCCTCCCCCATCATCTGTCTGGCTAACAGGCCAGGCTACTTCAGTTCCGGGGCTGAGGTGGACTGGGCGCTGCCATTTTAGTTGGGTTAATTTGCATATTTGCTCCTGATTGGTTGGTGGGCATGGCTTGTGGGTGTAACAGAGTGAGGGTCAATTTGCATATTACTCTTTTATTAGATTAGATATTTCTTGTGCCTGATACTTCTACTGCTGGAGCTATTACAACAAACATTTATGTGGTGTCTGCAAAAATCTAGCCAAATCCTTAATCCATTATTATTAGAGTACATGGAGCCTTAGTTCATTCTTTCTGATCTGTGGGATAAGATTGTCCTGAGCCAAATGGGTTGAATGACCTTTGCTCCTACTCTACTTCCCTTTTGAGGTATGTAGAGAGAATGAATTAGGTCATTCACACACACACAAAAAAAATATATTGTGCCCTCAGAAAGAAAAGTGCTATTTAAAACAGAATCATTAGCACCAATAAATTTAATAATAGACATATAAATTCATAATGCATTTGAATAACTCTAAAATAAACATGTGTGGTGATTAAGATATGCCATAATTAGAACTCTGTAGGTGGTAGTGGGATGGGGGAGAGAACATTACTTTTCTTCTATTCCTTATTAACTACCCTAGTTTGGTAGGTATTTCTTAGAAGCAGGCTTGTGAGAGCATCTCTGATTATAAAGGGCAGGTTAATGTGATTAGTTTCTATGAGACATTTATACAAGGTGTATGTGTATGTCCTTTGAGCTTCCTTCTCATTGTTATTATTAAAATTTGTGTTAAATTGCCAAAAGCTCATAGCAAGAAAGTAGCTAAATGGGGATCTTGGATGCAGTCAGGTAATCATTGAAATATGAATGGGGTCATGGATTAGCATCCACTTTTTCTCAAATTTCATGCAGTTTGTAGGCTACAGTGCTTCATTCTCACTGTGTGATGCATAAATGCTCAGTACTTACAGATTTTCTGCTTTTAGTGCCAGCCATTCTACCACCCCCTCTCCAATCAGAGCTATCTTTATGACGTTCACATATTTTAAATAAAAGAAAATATAGATACAGGCAAAACTGTCATTGGCTTTTAAGGTATTACATAAGTGATTAAATTTTATCATGAGGAGACAACCAGCTAATGGTTTTATTGGAACACATAAAACCTCATAAAATACAAAAGTTAAATTTTGTCATATAATGGGAACGGGTGAGAGGAACCAACAGAGTTTCCTTTTCTCCCTGAATAAATTCTAAACAGTCCTTAGAAAATGAATTACCAGGCAGCAAATCAGGATGAAATATTTTATAGCCATAAAACGAAACTACTTTCAGACCTCTTAGTTGGAGGGAAAAAATAAAAGAAAAGGGAGAGCAACTCGTCAACCCTGTTGCTGCGGTGTCATCGCCAATGGCATTGGTGCTGGGCTCTGCGTCCATTTGAACAGTTTGACCTTGTTTAGACCAACCTGAATCCCATCCACAGGCCTCTCTCACAGTCGCCCACCCACAGTGGCAGGCACAGCCCCACTGAGAGCCCGTTCAGCTGGAGCTTTGCCAATTGAAGTAATTACGTGATGAAACTGTTTAACTTTGACTAAAATACTCTCACCAGGTTCTTGCAAACGGTGTGTCTTATATCTTGTCGAAGCAATTTTATATCATGCCTTTAAAGTACAGTAATGGCCCCTTGCATTGACAGAATCCTCATAAAAGGAGCGGACTGAGCCCTGGCTCATGAAGTAGTATTGATTTTCTGAGTTCCTGCTCTAGTTGCCAAAGATACAACACTGTTGTTAGGGAGAGGAGATGCCTTGGCCTTCGATATCACAGGAGGGTTCCTCCGTAAGCACAGGCATCAGGAGGCCCCAACGATAAATAATGTATTGGGGTGATAACTGCCTGTAGTGCTCTGTTAGTTTTAAAGTGACTCAGCCCTTGTCCATCCCCCATGCCTCTTGATGTCACCCGTGGCTGTTGCGAACCGTTCTCTGGGCAACTAGCTCCCTGACTCCGAGAGAGTACCTCCTGAGAGTTCATTTGCATGAATGATTTATTTTAGGCAGATTTTTCTAAATTTTAATCACTAAGGACAATGAACGGATTCAACTTCTCGCTAGAGTGACGGCTTCAATTTGTGGCTTAAAGAGACCTTAAATGAGTCTGCGGATCCGTAACTATATCTAATGCAGGTTAAGTTAGTTTTTAGTCACTGCTGGTAAGTCTGTGTGAGAAAGATTTATAACCTTGAGCATAGCTCTATGTATGTCATTACAGACAGCAAGTGAAGGAAACCAAGCAGCTTGATCAGATACTTGCAAATATGCATTTCCACCCACCTCCATAAGCGCATACAGCTTAATCTTTGCTTTTTTTCCTATCATACATTGATAAACTGCACAATGTCTAATGCTGAATAAAAGTAAGAAGATGGATCTTTGATGGTTTCCAAGGAAAATTGAAAGCTATGTTTTTTAATCTTTTGAGAATATGAATATCTATACTCAAAAACTTTTTTTTCCAGTTCAGTAGTGCTGGTGAGGAGTTGCTGTAGAGATTTGAGTCATAGGAATATTGTTATATTGACCCTACTCTTTGTTGAAGGAAGCTGAAGAGGACAGTGGGTGGTTTAAAAGAGTGGGGCAAGAGCTAAATCTGTGGCAGGGAACTATGCAGTATGTATCCTGGACTCCAGTCCCCACAGGGCCACGTGAGTGTCTTCTTAGAGAGTGAGCAGAAGGTATGGTCCGTCCTCATGCAAAACACAGAGCAGGTCACCCAGAAAAGCAAGGCAACCAACTGCAACCGCTGCCAGGTCATTAAGAAGACACTGACTCATGCTGATTCATTAGCTTCTGATTCTTACCCAACACAAGGAGTTGGCAAGCGGACAATGAACAGGTGTACATGTTGTGCACATCTAATTTTCATGAATATCACTGAAGTAACATGTTGAAATACCTTTGCTTGATGGCGAGGATTCTGCCTGCCTTGTAGTCTCAGCTAGTATAGCAGTGGGCTGTGGTCCTGGAAAACGGAAGCTATGCAATGAGAAGGTGTTTCTACCTCAGCAACCTCATCCTCACTTCAAGCTGTAGAGGCCACAGGTGATTCTAGTCAGGGCTGAGAAAAGGAGAACTTTGAATTTTGTTTGAGATTACAGGTTTAAAATAAATAGGAGCTATTTGACCCAGTAATCCCACTTCTGGGAATATATCCTAAGAAATCAGCAACACCAATCAGAAAGAATATATGCACCCCTATGTTCATAGCAGCACAATTAACAATAGCTAAGATTTGGAAATAGCCTAAATGCCTATCAGCAGATGAATAGATTAAAAACTGTGGTACATCTACACAATGGAATTCTATGTTGCTGTAAAAAAAGGAACTCTTACCATTTGCAACAGCATGGATGGACCTGGAGGGCATTATGCTAAATGGAATAAGTCAGTCAGAGAAAGATAAATATCACATGATCTCACTCATTTGTGGAATATAATGAAAAACATAAACTGATGAACAAAAATAGATCCAGAAACATAGAAGCATCGAACAGACATCCAACTTCAGAGGGAAGGCAGGGGTGGGGGGTTAGAGATCACCCAAAGAACTTGTATGCCTGCAAATAAGCATAACCCATGGGCAAAGACACTGGGGAACAGGGGGGCAGCATGTGGTGGAGGGTGGAAATGGCAAGGAAGAGATCAATGGGGAAAAACATATGTAATACTTTAAACAATAAAGAATTATTTTTTTAAAAGAAAAAATATATAATTTTTTAAATAGATTTTTATTGATTTCAGAGAAGGAGAGGAAGAGGGAGAGATAGAAACATCAGTGATGAGTGAGAATCATTGATAGGCTGCCTCTTGTACACCCCAAACTGGGGATCAAGCCCACAACTCAGGCATGTGCCCTGACTGGGATTCGAACCATGACCTCCTTGTTCATGGGTCAATGCTCAACCACTGAGCTACATTGGCTGGGCAGGAGGGAGTCTTTAATGAGACAATTCTAACTGCCAAAAGAGATTGGAGACTTATGAAAGACCAAGATATTAAGAGAACCATTTATTAGGGGAAGGAGCACTTAACATAGAAGAGTTGGGGGTAGCTCTGGAAAAAATAGTTTTATGTTTATGTTACAATGAGTTGCAACTTTTCAATAAACTCAGGACATGTAAAATGAAAAGATCATTGCTCTCCTTCCCTCCAGTCTGAGAATATTTTCTTCAGGCCAAAATACATATTGATTTTCTTGTGAGTCTAAGAATGTTACTTGCCTGGAAATCAGCTTTGCTGACTTGGTGCTCCACTTCCAGTAACGAGGTTCCTCCCAGTCCCCTGCCTGCTCTGTGCCCAGTTTCCAGGGATGGGCTATCACCTTTCCTGTGTCTGAATCCCGTCTTTTTATATTTTTCTATAGCTTAATGCCTTTACAGCCATCATCTAATTCACTCTGACTAGTTGTCCGAATCCCCATCCCTTACCTGAGTTTTATTTAATCCAATGCCAACAGTTTAAGGATTTGTTGAGATTTATGTGGAAAGCCCCTCAAGCTAATCGGAGATGTGCTGGTGCAGGACCACTGAGGGTGTTGCTGCTTGGTCATCAGCTTCCCAAAACACTGGGTCCTGTATTTCAGGTGGAAGAAGGCATCTTTGGCAATCCCAACACCATCCAACATTTACCATCGGGTTGCGGAGGAATGCTGTCATTTGAAGGTGCAATCATATTCTTGTTCTAAATGCTCTGTCATTTTAGATGGATGATCTAAGGATAGTTAAGGGTCCATTAGCCTAGGGCAAATGAGGAGGTGGTGCCCTCTGAAACTTGATGGAGGTCAGTTAAGGACAAATGAAAGATAACACTAATTCACTCTGTGGGTAATAAAATGAGGGACCTCATTATCCTAAAAGGTGATACTGGCAGGAAATATAAATGGATTTTAAAAGGGTTTGGACAAATTTATGAATGACAGATTCATAAATGGTTCTAAACACATGTGGGATGAAGTCAACCTTTAAGGTGGATGTCAGAGAGGATAGTCATGCCTGCTTGGACCTTGACCCATAGAGCTTCTTTGGGCAATAGGACACAGAACTGAAGGGAACACAGACATGGTTAATCCCTGCTCAGAAACACATAAGTAGTGGAATGGTATACAAGGGGGAGAATGGGCTTTGGAACCACACCTCGCTCCAGCTCTGTGGCCTTGGGAAAAGTCAAGTGTCTGAAACAACAGCAACAGCAACCCCCCCACGGGATCATGTGTAGTATGTACCTTGAGCAGTTTTGAGGATTAGAGAGACTATATGTAAAATGTGTCCCAATTCACGGACATGCTATACACTTAAAATGGTAACTATCATTATTACAAGCAAATCAGTAGAAATAACAATGCCACTGTTTTCTACTTCTCATGCCCCGTCCCTTGCACTGGGCAGGTGTTGATTACGTCAGTGGGTGTTCCATTTAAAGAACTGCATAATTTTAGAAGACTGTTCCCCATGGCATCTTGGTGAGCAGATATTGCTTTGAAGAGGTTGATTCTAAGAGCAGCCTCAGATATTGTGATTCTTTGATATAACGTTAGGGCCTGTGGGAAGTTTTAGGTGCCCATGCCCAGCCTCATAGCTCTGTTAGTTTCTTGCTGATTTTTATAATAGAAGGCAAGGCTTCCTACAGCTCTGGAAGCTTTCCAAACTCCTCTTCAAGGAAAGAAAAGGTGCACTTAATGAGAATCCCTGGATACCATCACAGCCACTACCACCCTCCCTAAGAATTTGAACTTTGAGAAGTTTACCAAAACAAAACAAAATACCCCAAGACTTTGTGTTGCTGAGCATGGTGATATGTGACACTTATGTTGAGGAGCCCTATTTCTTGAGAAAGACAAACTCCTTTGGATTTATTATTGAAAAGAATTAAGAGAAAATGAAGTGTATTGGATAATTAACAAAACATAAAAATTTGAGTTTTACCATGGAAGTTAATAAAAGAGAGAGCAGAAGACTTTTGCCTGGATGTCTAAGGAAAGAAATGGCTGGTGAGAAATTTCCCGGGACAAAGATGGTCAAGGGATTTTAAGATGAATGATATTTGGTTTTCAGTTTTAGGTTGTTCCAGACTGTAAGTTAAAGTTAGTTACATGCAGTTTCTTTGAACTGGTGGTGCTTTGGGGGAAGCAAAAACAACAGAGATTATGCACATGGATAAAGTGACCAGAAAGAGAGCACCAATATGATGAAGAAGGACCATAAGTGGGAAGAATGTGAGAGTGATCAGGAAAGTAGGACATCCTTTCCTTCCTGGAAACTCTGAAATGTATCAGGGACTGATTACATTTCCCATGTGTGAGAGCGGGCTTGAGTCCCTTCATCAAGAAATTTATAGGAAAATGTGGCCCTAGGAGATGGAAGGGCTTGGGACAATCAGATTATATGGCTATTATCAGACAAACTCCATTTAAATCAACATGAGTCGAAGAGCCCAACGATGGAGCAATATGTGACTTTCGTCATTGTCAATAATGGAGACACAGACTAAAGCAAAGAACATAAGTCAGATGAATATTCCATTATATATGCATAGTGCTTGAAACTTACAAAACAATTTCACTTCTATTACTCATTTTACTCTCCTAATAACTCTGTGAAATATGTAGCATGTTATGTAAATTCCATTTTTCTCCCAATTTAGGTGCTCAGAAATTCCATCTTTCAAGAGATTATATATATTTCACTGTTTGGTGATGTCTTGGGTATTTGTTAAGGGTTAAATATTGGACTCATAGTTAGTTAGAAAACCCACATGGAATGATATGTTGGTTTTGTTACAATTTATGAACCTGGTATTCAACATTAATATGGAAAATGTAGAGGGGACATTTGCTGAGCCGAATGCACAGGTCTCTGGTATCTTGGACACACAGAACAATATGTAAAGTAATAGTAAAAACAAACAGCTTAGGAAAAGCAAAGCAAGGTGTCTTTGTAATTCCTGCGAAGGATTTGCAACCTATATAAACATGAATCATAAACCCATTGGCAAATAGAGCCAAGCTCTTTCAGGAAGATGTTTCGTTTATATATGGGAACTAAAATCTCAGGGTAAGAGAGAGGGTCAACAACAAAAAAGATTTACATTACTCGGCACACATAATGCCATGGTAAATGAGTATCCTGGCATTTTAGTTATGGACATTTGATTTTAATTTTCTCAGTACCTTTGCTCATTTTTGAGGGGACAAGTCATGCTAATAATTTCCTCAGAATATTTCTGGTTACATATTCTCATGGAAGGCCTTCTGTATAAAACATTGGACAGGTTTCTCTGTTAAATGTCTACTCTAGGCACACCAGAGTGACTCAAATTATACCCATCGATAGGGACGTGAAGTGGGAAGTAGAGGCATCCAATGCAAGCTTTGCAGCATGCTAGCTAAGTAACCTTTGAACAAGGTTCTTATGTTTATTCATTGATTCAATTAATCATTAGATATTTATAGACTTGCTATCACATTTGAAACAATAGGACCTGGATATTATTAATTTCATACTATATTATGGTGTGGATATACAAGTTTATTTAGTCACCCCTACTGGTGGTCATTCAGATTATATCTACTTTACTTAATAGTTTAAAACAATTACCCAAAAAAATGCGCCTGGACTATATGTATCCTTGTGGACTGATATTCTATAGGACAGATTCCCAGAAGAATAATTTCTGAGATAAAGCATCTGTCTGCTTTTAATAGATATTGACAGAAACTATTCCCAAAACGCCTAGCAATTTCTATCTCACCAGCGATGTATAAGGAGGTACTTCCCCCAAAACTTATAACAGCACCAGGCACTCTCCTGCCCTCTCAGTTATGTTCAGATGCCTCAATCTGACAGTCAAAACCCTTCATAATATCAAGTCAAGTAAACATGCGAGTATTATTCCTCCTTACTGTTCTGTCCCACAGAAACCCTTCACTTTAGCCAAGGTGCTTACATTGTTCCTGAAACCAAATTTGTCTTTTCTTATGCCTTATCCCTGGCTCAAGGCTCTTCTTCTATCTCTATCAGCCACCTCTCTCTTTCTGATAAATTCCTTCTTGTTCTTCAAGTTCTGCATGTTCTTCATGTCTGTCCAGATGCTTCTGTATAATACATTGTTTCATACACAGTTTTTTAGGTATTTGCTTGTTGTCCATTCTAAACAGTAACTTTTTGAAGACAGAGGGTGTCTTTGCATTAATTTTTTTAATATTGATACTTAACATTTTTACCTAGTTGAATTAAAGGGATTGATGAGAGATATCACAATGTAGTTGGTGAATATTGGTGTTCAAAATGAATGCATATGTTTCATGCCTGAGTTACTGGGAGCATGGGGTTCCTTCCTCTAAATATCAGGAACAAAAGAGAGCACCTGATATTTGGAAATAGCCTGATATGCCTGGGCAGGCATCCTTGGGACATATAGGTGGCAGTGTACAACAGGAAGCTGGCTGCATGCAATTTTGACTTTAGAGGAAGTTGGAATAGAGGTATAGACTTCCCTCAATTTATTTCATATACTTTTATTATGAGGTAATGGATGGGTAATAAATAGCAGAAGTTATCATTTTCTATGTAGGAACACTATCCAAAGTGAAATTGACTGGTAAGAGACTGGCCAGAGTTTTTACCCTCGTTATTTGTTAAAGGGACCCCAGATTTTGAAAGCTTTATTTTCTTATATGAGGTAAGATGATGATGATGATGATGATGATGATGATGATGATGATGATGATTTTTTTTTTTTTTTGGTGTGTGTGTGCGTGTGTGTGTGAATACTGTGCTCAGCTTCCAGGGCTAGGTGACATTCATCAGCTACCACATATTTATATTCTAGTTATTAAAATACTGAAATCCTTTCTTATGGGATATTGAATCCTTTCTGCCCAACATCCCCTAAGTGCCCTCTTGCCATCACCCTGGCAGCCCCAACTCTCCTTTTAGAACCACTTTCTCCTCATATTGGTCCTTCATCTTCTCTCAAGATCTAGATCTCAAGAACTAAAGTGTTAACCCCTGAGAAGACAGGGCCCTCCAGGACCCCTGTGTAGCCCTGGGGCTGGTGGGATGTATGCATAGCAAGGATTCTCTGCAGATGCTTCATAACAACATCTTTGAATCCACCCAAAACATGACCGAGGTTTCTTCTCCATTGTGTGAACAAGGGCTTACTCATTTGTCCATCTGAACAGGAAACTCCATAGAGGACCACTCAGTCTCGACAGGTCGTTAATATATTAAGTAAGAGTTGCAAAAGCCAGGGAGGGGTTTTGGAGAATAAGAGGTTTGTTGGGCATGTTGTGAAGAGAGGAGATACATGCAGGCCCTGTTTGTTTCCATGTTTGCATTTAAAAGTGTTGAAGGCAAGTTAATGACAGATCAGATGACAATGCAATTCTATTTGCGAATTTAAATCTGATTTGTTTTAATATAGTTTTTACCAAAGAAAGCACCGAGGGAGTTTCTGTGCCACTGCTGTTGCTGGTTTTATTTAACTCATCTATTCTTCCCAATAAAAAAGCTGAGGAAATAAAGAAAAAAACTATTGATCTTTATTTATTGACTTCCTTGTGAGTATAGTTAAAGTTGACACAGATCAATCACAATAAAGTTAAATGGATGATATAGTGTAACATGACCTGGGATTGCCAGTGGAGTTTTAATTATAAGACTGTTAACATTTTCCTGTATGCAGATTGGATAGGGACAGGGATTTGTCAACTACTTGGAGACCCTGGTAATGGGGGTGACAGAATTCTTGCCATCCCACAAATCCCTTTGGGGAGCAGGGAAAAGTAGGGGGACAGGGAAGTCACACAGCTCTTTCTCAAATTTCTCATTAAATCCTCTTTCACTGGGTTCCTCTTTGGAGATTCTAGGTGAGATTAAGAGGAAGGAGAGAGATTCAGCAGAGGTGGTGACACAGCCTGGAAAAACAGAATTATTAGCTTGGTGTTCTGTTGCATGCATCTACCCAATACACCACATCAGGCAAATCATTTTCCCTCTGCTTTCTACTCCTATCACTTTTCTATGTTTCTAACCCATCAAGATAAAAAAATATATACATATATTCTTTAGGAACAGAGAATGTTATCAATGGAAGAGTTCTCATCTTTTTTTTTTTTTTTTTTTTGGAGTTGACACAGGACCACGCTGGCTAATAACAGTTGTCTCTGTTTCTTATGAAAATGAAGATGGTATTAGTGACTCCAATTAGCAGTGCATATGCTGTGCCTTACATTTCTAACAATGAGGATATCTTTGCACACATTCACCCACACGTTCTTACTCAGTTCCCAGTTGTAGCCAATTCACATTTCAGCTGAAGTTAAGTTATAGATCAATGAAGGGATCTTTGTGGGGACGGAGGCATCACTCCCTTTGCCTCATCAGACTGGTGTTCAGAAGTGGACTCACCCAGCACCTTGATCCCCTTATAGATGCCCATTCCAGTGACTGCAGCCCCTTTGGCTACTTAATATCATTTGTGTGTCCAAGTAGATTGGAACAGATTTATAACCTCATAGGGGAGAATTATGAATCCTTACTTGCTGGTGCATATATGTCTTTTGTAGTATATTTTAATCCCTAAGGTCATAGGTTTTCAAGTCAATAACATTAACATAACCTGAGAAAAATGAATAGCCCTGCTTTCTATAGAATTTATATGAAATTTAAAAACATGACTTTTTTTTGCTAGTGCTTAAAGGGTTATTTTCCATCTTGTGTTTGGGCTTTATCCCCATCTCCTCCACAAAAACCAGAGCAGTCAGAAACGGGCCAGGCTCTGTGCAAAGGTGAAAGAAACAGGGCTATTTCTCAGGGAATATATGTTTCTTTGATTTCCCTTTCTTTTTCAATTGGTTACCATTAATTTTAAACTTTCCTGGCGTTTTCCAGACAAGAAGAGGTGAGGGAGGGGCATTTGGAGAGGGAATTCTGGTCCTCTCTGCACAGTGTTCTCAACTGGTTGTCCATTTTGAAACACAGGCTGCCTGCATACACAGAGAATACCACCACCTTTTGCATTCAAAGGCAATTGACAATTGAGCCAAAAGAAGGAAATAATAGTCCAAGCAATTTCCATTAGAGTCAGAGTTCATGGTATTATGGCCACTCCTAATGCTGTATGGAAATACTGAGTTTTGTGCAAAAATAAGTTTAAATTGCACATTTATTTCATCAGGAAAAGAAAACTCCAAACTCTTTGGAGAGCCAAGAGATCTAGGATGGCTAACTCATTTTTAGTGGATGGTAACATCAAGCTTTTCATTGCCGCTCACTTACAAAGGTTTTTTTGTGTAGCTCAGAGCATTTCTCCTGGGTAAGAAGCAAAGGTGAGAATGCTTGGAGGAAGAAAATTATTTCTTTGGAAATACCATGTTGTAATAAATAATTTTGGAAAAGCTATTTATTTATTTTTATGAAAAGCAACTCTAGTTTTAATGTTTGGAGATATTTGGGAATTCCCACTTCATGTGCAAATAAAAGGAATTCATGGAAAGTTTTGCTTGTTAATTTGTTTTTATTATTTTTCTTTTGATTCCTTTTTGATTGAGTATACATGAGCCAGCATTTGTTGTGCATTTATCAAATGTTGATGAATTGTGTATTAATTAGGATTATGTTCAGCTGCTAGTAACAGAAAAAAAATGTCAGTGGCTTGGGGAGGGGATGCATGCTTGTTTCTCTTTGACATAACCTTCAAGAGCAGTGAAATCTAAGGCTGTATGAAAACTCTGTGCCCCCTACCCCCAGGTAAGCCCATATCTCCGTTCTATCACCTCTAGACTAGAATATTCAACCTCATGCTCACCTATGGCATTGACAGTGCAGACTGGAAGACAGAGGATCAGTAAAGAGGAGAACAAAGGAGAGACATCTCTCTCTCTCTCTCTCTCTCTCTCTCTCTCTCTCTCTCTCTTTCTCACACACACACACACACACACACACACACACACACACTCAATACAGGATTCTTTAAGTTAGAAGGACATTCCCATTTCTATTCCAATATTATTTTACCATCCATTACTGCTGAGAGACTGTGAAATATAATCTTACTTCTGTGGTGTCCTGGATGAATATTTTACTACAGTAGAGAATGGAAGAGCAGATATAGGGACACAAGTAGTATCTTTCTCCACAAGGTGTTTAGAGAAATTGCACCTCTTCTTTCTTTCAGGGATACTTTGGAAAACATAGTAAAGCTGCCAAACATACATGGAATTAACTACGTTTCCATTAGAAATGGAAAATGTGCAACCATTCTGTTTGTCCTATGACAGTGTAAACTTACTAAATATCATCAATAAGGAAAATACTAAGCCAAATAGAACTGTAAACTCCATGGTGTAATTAAATCAATGAATTTTTTGTATCAGATTTATGTTCTGTGTCCCTCCACTAAATGTCTGTATTATTTATTTATTTATATCATTTCTTTTCCAGAATTATGTAGATTTGGACTCAGATGTTGTATTCTCTTTTACTAGTTCCAAATTTTGACCATGATAATTTATTAGTACCTTTGATGATTTGAAAATATTACCAACATATTTTTGTTAGTTTATTTCTCCCTTGTAATCTCTTAGTGCTTAAGTCTCTTCCTCAGTATGTATCCACACCTTTTTATCCAGTCTTTCCCACATATAATTAAAACAAAACAAACAAACAAATAAAAACCTGGGAAAAGTTCTTCAGGGATGTCCTGTGGTCAAGAGGAAACAGCTAAGCAATAGTAGGATGATCAGAACCATGGACAGCAACACATGTACCTCATCCCTAAACCAGAATTCCTACTAGAGCTCTGTTTATGTCTATAAATGTTTTGCTAACCCTAAGGCAAAAGAGAGTCAAGTAAACAGTCTGCAAGGGGAGAACACTGGAGAAAAATTCAGGGGTGGACTACATAACTCCCTATCGTTTCCTTCTCCCTGGCATACACATTTCATCAACCATAGTAGTTTCTCTGCTGAACTCTCCCAGTCCTTAATTAATTTCTAACATCTACCTCTATTGCCATGGAAAGTATAGATTATCGTATATAATAAAAGGCTAATATGCAAATTTCCCCCTGGACTGGGAGTTTGATCAGGGGGCAGAGCTGGCAGGCCAACCTCTCAAGTCCCTTCTCCCCCAACCAGTTTGGCCTGAGCGGGCCAGCCGGACCCCACCTGTGCACAAATTCATGCACCAGGCCTCTAGTGAAAAGTATAATAAACTCAGGGTGCTGTCTTATAATTTGTCCAAACTACATTTCTTCAACATTGTAATGGTTTTAGCTTTGTTTTTCAATTCAAGTGGATGAAGTAGGCATAATTCAAATTATTTGACATATTGCCAAGATTAATTAAGAAGAATGCCTAGACTTTGAGTCACTGGGTCCTGCTTGTTGCTGTTCATGTAAAATGTAACATATCCTAATGATTCTGACTCACTTCTTCTTCATGTTTTATGTTGTGACACTGGAGTTCAAGTCCTTTATTTTGTACATAATTAAAGCCCAGAAAAATCATGCAATGTGTTCAAGGTCATATGGCAGATTAGTGGCAGATTTGGGAAAGAATTCCCAATGAATTGTTTTCTGATCCCCAGACCCACCACCACTCTCACCTGTTTTAACACATCACTTCTTAACTAGCTAGAAGGTGGCAATAAAACACATAATTTGTGGTCAACCTGAAAAAGTAGTCAGTTATCTCTCAGACAGACTTCTCAAACATATCATAGATTTACTTCTGTTATTTCTTACTCTTGCGTTTTGTACATACTCCTCTGAAAGTAGAACTCTTGAGCATTAAATGCTGTCTAATTTGAAGGAGATACCTGCTACACTTGCTTGGGCTTAGCAGCTGAATACTGGCTAACTATGACCTGAATGCATCCGTGGGGCTGGAGCTCTCCTTCAGCTGTTCTGAGCCACAGCCCCATGTGTAAGAGCACCTCCCTGGGCTCTCTCAACAGATACTTGTATTGGCTAATAGTGATCTGTAGCCATAGAGACTTTTTGTAAATTTCCAATTTAGAAAATTTCCAAATGAAGAACTGACAAGACTCTGAGGTAGGGGTAATTTCAGAAATAAAATTCATGAGCATTTAAAACGTAGAAAGCACATTCACTTCAAAGGCACTGCCTGGGCGCATGGCTTGGCTTGTTATTTAAACCTCATTTTTTGTTGTTTTCTCCTCTCTCACTCATGGCTATGTCTAACCACATCCACCAGACTTCATGAGATTGCTGAGTTGTCATGCAGGAGTTTTACCTCACACTGGGGAGATATTAGTTGATAAGATCTACCTTGTTCAGATTTATTGCTTTAGCATATTTCATGCTAAAATTATTTTTTCTCCATCTGCTAAGGTTAGCACTCTAGTAGTATAATAAATTTACTCACCCTGCTTCTGTGATGTAGTTTGGAACCAACTTTATACTTTACTCGGCCTAATTGAAAATAGGATAAGATAAATGATGCACTTTGGATTTCTCTCTCAGACATCCCATTGTTCATTACTTCAACAGAAGATGAGCACATCTGATTGTAATTTTAGTGGTTCAGTAAAACAAAAGTTCCCATGGCAAAAATATAGCATTAGCCATTGTCATCATCTGGTGAAGTCTTGTAAAAAATATTCAATGTTGTTTTCCCCTTGGATGAAATATTGCTTTTCATTTAAATATAAAACTAGTGGCCATCTTTCCAAAACACGCTATGAAAAGAAATATATTTTAGAAGAAATATGGAACTTGATATTCATTTATATCTGATGCGTAAATGTAAGGCCAGCGTTAGAATTTTATAATCTTGGTTTAGTAGGACATTTGGATGTCCTCTTATTCCCTCTTCTGTGTAGGACTGAAGTGTGTTTTTGTTTGTGTGTTTTGTTTGGGCTATTGTTAAAGAGATGAAAGATATGTAAGGTGTTTATTATGTGTTGGATTGCTACAAGCCCATGCCCTTATGGAGTTTCCTCCAGCTTTGATCCTGGACTTAACCATGAGACTTGCTTTGGCTAAAGAGACAACAGTAAATGTGATCTAAGCAGATGCTTTAAGGGTGTTTGCAGATTGGGAACTGGAATGCAGTTGTCAAGATACGAAGCAGTGGGTAGCCTGCTGCAGATAATTGGCTGAGATGACAGCACGAACCTGTAGACATGTGAATGAGGTCATCATGGATTATCCAGCCTTCGTTGAGTGACTTCACTGTAGCTGCATGAATGATGCTTCGTAAGACTAGCGGAATAATTGTTTAGCTGGGTTCACTCTAAATTGTTGATCTTCAGGATCATAAGAAAATAAAAATGTTTTTACTTTTTAATTTTTGACTTAATTTTTAAGAAACATTTAAAATTTTGGTTAAAATACATAAAAAGTTTTTAGTTTTAACCCACAATTTTCTGAGATGGTTTGTTATGCAGTAACCAATAAAGGACAGAGCCCTGCCAGCATGACTCAGTGGTTGAGCACAGACCTATGAACCAGGAGGTCACAGTTCAATTCTGGTCAGGACACATGCTGGGTTGTGGGCTCCATCCCAAGTGTGGGGTGTGCATTGATGTTTCTATCTGTCTCTCTCCCTCTCCCTTCCTCTCTGAAATCAATAAAAATATATTGAAAAATAAATGATAGAGCCCTGACTGGTTTGGCTCAGTGGATAGAGCATCGGCCTGAGGACTGAAAGGTCCCTGGTTTGATTCCCGTCAAGGGCATGTACCTTGGTTGCGGCCACATCCACAGTGGGGAGTGTGCAGGAGGCAGCTGATCAATGTTTCTCTTTCATCGATGTTTCTAACTCTCTATCCCTCTCCCTTCCTTTCTGTAAGAAAACCAATGAAATATATTAAAAAAATAAAAAAATGATAGAATACATAAACCCGCTTCTGCCAATGAACACAGAATTCTTTGATTAGGATCAAAAATGATGGGTAGACTAAAGTCTAAGTTAAGTTGAAGTTATGGCTGGACGGAGGTTGCTAAGGAGACTATGATAAATGTACTGGATGATCTGGATAAGGAATAATGGGAACCATATTTTTATTACTATTGATAAGCATGATGTGCCTCAGTTTCCTTATGTATAAAATGGGTATAGTGAGGGTACCTATCTGATGAGGTTTAAATAATCCACATAAGACATTCAAAACAGGGCTTGGTACAGAGTTAGCATGCAATAAGTATACACTGTTATCATCCTGTTTACATAAAATATTAACATGTGACTGGTGAAGTCTCTTTGTAGTTATGATATTAGTGACCCACAGATCAAGGCACTAAACAGAGCTGACTAGACATTGTGACTCGAGATTACTTCATAAGTGATGGGCATGTTATGGCCCAGCTGCAGAGAGCTGTCTGCAGGTTGGCCACTGGCTCTTCTCGAATGTCTCCATCAAGTTAACAGTGTAGCGTGCATGAGGTTTTCACAGGAAACAGGTCATTCCAAAATTACTCATTTTCCTGGCTCTATACCTTCAGACGCCAGAAAAGGAAATAATATATAACACATAACAAATAACATATACAGTCCTATTTCCCATGCCCAACCATTTTCCCCAATGCAGAAAGAACTATCAAACAATTATGTAAAAGTTTTCAAAACATATAAATCTAGGTATTTGGATTTTTTTTTTCCTGTTCACATTGACAGTGTGCTGACAAGGATATGGCAGGAGTCTGTACTTGAGCATGAGTCTCTGAGCTTAGGCATATATGTCGTGTGCGAAGCGGCTCCTCCACGCTTCGCCAGGAATGACGCACTTACTTTCCGAAGGTATCACATGTGAGTTGTGGTCTCAGTTTGAATCATGGATGTGAAGCCAATGTTTAAGAGAGGGGGAAATGTTTCCCCAATTCCCTGTTCAGAGCCTTGAGGCTCTGTTGAAATAGCACAGTGCTTATTGAATCTTTCCTTCCTTCCTCCCTCCCTTCCTCTCATCCTTCCTTCCTTCTTCCTGTTTTTCAGGTTTGCATGATTGGGGGAGAAGAGGAGTACATGTTTATTAGAATGTTATCATCTGCTCTGCCGTATTTGACTTTTTCAGTTGTTAAAAAGTGAAACCAACATCTTTAAGCTTTCTATACCTCTTCTTCATTATCTCTAAGATTCTGGAAATCTTAGGAGGAGTTAGAAGATCAAATGCTGTTATTTGTTTGTAAAGCAGTTAGTCTATCATAATGGTCAGTCGACTGGTCTCAGGGTCTGGAAAAGCTGGGTTCCTATCCACACACCATGCTTTCTAGGAGTCTGACAACTGAGCAGACTCCTTAGCCCTTCTGAAGCTCAGTCCTTCACCTACTAACCATGCTTAGTAATTCCAGCTCAGAGGGTGGTTGAGATGATTAACTGATTTTGTGTGTGCAACATAAACAGTACATAAATAGTGCTCAGTAAGTGACAAGGATGCTGTTTACCATTTCATTTCCTAGGACTATGTCATGAAAATGTATGCAACCACCCAATCTGTGCACACACCCGATACCACTTATGACCAACTAGTGGAACATTGAAGCCCATGTCTGCACATCAGCACAGACCTTGCTGATTGTTAAGCCCAAACTCGTGGCTCTACTTGCTCTCACTCTCACTTCCTAATCTCACCAACCAACAGGTCCCAGACACTCTTTCCTCCTGAAGCTGAGTTAAAATGAAGGGCAGCAGAAGCAACATAACATGACATGACACAGAGAAAACCCTACAGACGGTTAGTCTAACCTGCTCATTTTTAGACTTGTGTTGTCCAATATAGTAGCCACTCACCACATCAGAAATCTGTGATGCAGCTTGGAATGAAGCTAATTTGAACTAAAATGTGCGATAAGTATAAAATATACACTAGATGTGGAAGACTTAGTACAAAGACCAATGTAAAATATCACATTAATACGTATGTATTGATTACACGTTGAAATGATCATATTAGATATATTAGACATTAAAATTAATTTGTCTTTTTAAGGCTTTTAAATATATATTTTACTAATATCAGAGAGGAAGAGAGAGATAGAAACATTAATGATGAGAGAGAATCATTTATTGGCTGCCTCCTCCACACCCTCTACTGGGGAGTGAGCCTGCAACCCATGCGTGTGCCCTGACTAGGAATAAAACAGCGCCTCCTAGTTCATAGGTCGATGCTCAACCACTGAGCTATGCTGGCTGGCTTACAAATTTCATTTTAATGTGGCTACTAGAAAATTTAAAGTTACATGTAAGTTCACATTCATGGGTCACATCGTGTTTTTATTGGACAGAACTGTTTAAAAATAAAGCAAATCAGTCACAGAGATATGAGGTGACTTCCCCAAGATAGCTCAGCTTTCCTGGGCTACCACAGATGTGATTCCACGTTGCCTCATTTACACTGACTTCTCTCTCAACATGCAACCTTTTTAGCTAAGAATTTTTTTTTAGATTGTAGAATTGGGTCCCTGATGGCATCTGGGTCCCTGAAAATTGAGGTTTCTTTGAAAAACACTGTCAGCACCTTCTCTGTGACTGGCTCTGCTTTTAATTTATTATTTTTTATTTTTTTGTTATTGCACTGCCTGGGAGACTGTGCTGCTGTTATCCATTTCTTGCGACGGCTACAGAAATTGGTACTGTATCTAAAACAATTGCTGTTATTAACAGGTTAAGCTGCTGGGATGTTAAAATAAAGGCTGCCCAGCTTTAGTGCATTTTGTTGTAATCATCTCCCAGATGCCTTGTCGGAAATCAATTCAAGTTCAAAACTGGCTGGAATTGGGAGGTCAAGACTTTGGCAGACTAAATATTTTATCTTCTGTTCATGTCTGGAGCTTTTAAAGATGTGGACTAGGGGCTCTTTTCTCATACCCCATCTGGACAAAGACGACTGGCTTTGCCATTTTGCCCAGGTTAGAGCAAGGTTAAAATCAATTATAATCAATTATTAAGAGTCTTCTGTGGCCGCATTGCTTAAAAGCAAATTTTAAAAGTTACTCAGTTCTGAAACATGCATATCTTAGTTGCTGCTGGAGATGTTGTTATTCTAGAATGTCAAATATAGATGTTATCAACACCAGGAGGAAATACACAGAATTTCTCTTTCTTGTTTCCTTGATACCTACGTTTCAGGACAATGAGAAGAACCTGAAGAGGCTGAGATAATCATCATTGCTGCACCAAGTTGAAAAATCTTGTTACCTTCTTCTATGTGTTAGACAACTAAGCTATTTATAATTTAGGCACATTGTCAAATTATTTCCCAGGAATTTATTGAGAGGCTCTTTGCATTTCTTATGTGCTCATTTGCAATGTAAATGCACATATAAGTGCTCAATCTAAGGTAGATTAAAAGAGACATAGAGTTCTAATTCCATAGCAATTTTGAGACAACCCAGATAAAGCCTTCCATTTTAAAAGGAAGGAACTGAGGCTGGAGAATGTAAACAACTCCCCCAATTCTTACAGCTACCCCCCAGAGAGAATGGTAGCTCCTGTCTCCTACATTTAGGTTTGGTCCCTAAATGTCCAAATGAATCCTTTTCTTTTATGTAGCATTTTCATACACTAATAATTTTCTTCACAATGATTTGAGAAGAAAACCTATTCAAACAAAATGAATATCATTCTGAACCTTGGACCAAGCCATGAACTCAATAAACAGAATATAATTTTAAAGTGTTCTGAAAAGGGCACTTAGCTTTGTCCTTCATCTCATTTTCCATGAATGAAGTCTTTTGTATTTTCAGGTTTCATGCAGACCCAGTACCAGAAAAATATTTTGCTGCCAGAAAAATATTCTATTGTATTCACAGTCTGTTTAGAAGAAGAAATTTAAAAAAAATATACCAGAATTTCTCCAAAGACAGGTCCCACCCCAGCTATTGAATAAAGAACACAGACTATATGCTGAATTGATTTAGGATAAGCTCATCATTAGTGAGCACTACCATATATTTTCATACCCAGCTCCTCAGCCTTGTAATATGCTAACACAAAAGCAGAAAATCCTCAATATTTCTGAGAAAAGAAAACACAGGGAATTTGGGGACTTTGAATTCTTTTTTTGTTTAATCTTTATTTTTGAAAGTATTACATGTGTCCCTTTTTTTCCTCATTGACCCCTTCTAGCCTGCCCCCCCTCCCCCACCCCCTGCCCTAGGCCTTCACCACACTATCGTCTGTGTCCAAGGATTATGCATATATGCATACAAGCTCTTTGATTGATACCTTCCCACCCTCCAGCATATCTTTGAATTCTAATCCTAGCCACAATCTCTCCCTCAACAAAATCAAGACCCTGTGGGGTACAGGCAGCTATCAATAAATCTTAACTATGACAATGATAAAAATACTAATTATTATCTAAACTAATAAAAGCATAATATTAAAATTAACTGTATCTTTGGGATGGGTAAGCCATGCCCACCAGCCAATCAGAGCGGCTGTATGGAAATTAGCCCAGCCAAGATGGCGGAGGCCGCAGCCCAGGAGAAGCCGCACAAGGCATAGGCCGCAACTGCCGGGGGAGGAGCAGGGCGCCAGCGATGGAGGCCTGAAATAGATCCAGTTAAGGATTATAGGCGGCAGGGCAGCCTCAGGGGCAGAGGGGCAGAGCTGGCTCGGCTAGAGGCTGAGGCTTGGAAATAGGTGCCCCAATGGATTCCAGGCGGCTGGGCATCCTCAGGGGTGGAGGGACATCCCCCAAGGGGTCCCAAACTGTGAGAGGGCACAGGCTGGGATGAGGGACCCCGCCCACCCCTGCCGAGTGCACAAATTTTGTGCACCGGGCCCCTAGTTATTCATAATGGTAGCAGCAACAGCAGCAGCCACAGAGATAATATGCATATTCTCTATTTCTAACATATGTTATTTTCCTTTGGATCTATATGTACCCATTTGGGATAGAATTGCTTCCATGTCTGTTCAGATCAATAGTTCTGGGTGAATTTTTCACGTTGGTTTCTTTCATGGCAACATCATTCATATGGCTGAACCCTTCAAACCTTTCTCTGCGTTGAAAGATGACATTGCTCATTTGGAGTGTTAGTGCGGTAGCCTCTTTCACGTCCTGCATGGTTCAGTGCTCCCATTCAAGGTTCAGGTTCTGGAGAAGGCTACACACAAAATGAAGAGAGAGACTAGGAAAGAATCAATTTGGAATAATGGGGGATCAGGCAGGGAGCCGACCTCTAGTGGGAGAGACTGCCCCTGTGCTAAGGCCTTACCATCTTTTTATTGAGTTTGGGATACACACATAGCCCTTAGGCAGGAAGTTCCAGTAACACACAGACTATCTTATCAATAAGGATTTACATGACTGACTGGTGGGGAAGTTGCTTCAGCGACCATTGTCAGGATTAAACAGTAGGTGCATAGCTCTGACCTCTGCTGAGCTACAAGAGTCACCAGCCTTCTGGGTTCCTTGTCCACACCTCTCTGCTCTGAAGACAATAGGCTGTTTCCCACATGTTGGTTTCATTCTAAGAACAGTTTATTGACTGCAGGTGCAAGGACAACTTGATTTTGATATTCCCAGGGTTAATTAATTGGTAGAACTTTTTACTCTTCCTTTCTGTGTTCAATCTAAGTTTTCAGCATGAGCTTTTAAAACCATTGAAACCCAGCAGGTAGCATAATGTAGTGGTTACAGAATGTATAAGGGTTATGGAGCCAAATGGATGAGAAAGGTTTGTCACTCTCTGGCAGTGACAAAGGCAAATCAGTTCACCTATCTTAGGCTCTTATTTCTTATATATAAAATAGAGACGCTAACACTCACTTTCTAATATCATTTAAGGCTATCATTCAATATCAACACAATGCAAGTAAAACTAAGCAAAATACTTAATGAATGCTGAGTGATTGTTAAGTGACACCTACCATTTTTATTTTGTACTTTAATACAACTCACAAATGATGGTATTTATTTTAGGACACTGAATAAACATTTAAATTATATCCACCCATAGTGTCAGTCCACAAATATTTACTGACTGATTGAGAACTTATATGTGCCATACACTTTGCCAGTCTGAGAGGTGGGGGAAATAATAAGAGAGATAGCCTTAAAAATGGTGCTGGGGAAGACTAGAGAGGATAATTGAGGAAGAAAAGGGAATATCTGTATTACTTTCAACAATAAAGATAAATTAAAAAAAAAAAGGATGGTAGAACCTGGCAGGTATTGCTCAGTGATTGAGCATCGATGCATGAACTAATAAATTACTGGTTCATTTCCTGGTCAGGGCATATGCCAGGATTGTGGCCTTGATTCCAGTTGGGTACATGCAGTAGGCAACCAATCAATGATGTTTCTCTCTCATCGATGTCTCTATCTCTCTATCCCTCTCTCTTCCTATCTCTCAAAAGATTAATAAAAACATATTTTAAGAAAACATTGCCAAGTTTTTGTTCAATAAAAAGAATGGTTGGGGGGGGGGTCATGAGAGAGAAAAAATAAATTAGCAATTTCAGCGCATTGCATTATCACTTCATTGCCCATTAATTCTCGTTGGTCTTGGTAGCCCATTTGGCTTGTCTCCCTGGAGCTATCAGCTCAGAAGACCAAGACTTGTAATCTGTGCATTCCACATACACATATTTTGCTTTGAAGCTGGGCCGGCCTTTGCCCTATGTTTACATAGCTCTTCCATCCAAACAACTCAAGCACTTAAAATTGGCTCAGGAACCTAGTGTGTAACTTCCTAGCTGAGAAGAAAAACTGAAAATGTACTCTACCTGCTAGAGTGTTGACATAGCAACAGATAAAGAAGCTTAAGAAAATGACTCTCCATTTTCAAAGGTACCCTGTGAAGTCCTGCCCTTTATTTTTCCTCGCCTGGGTATAGTTTCTTCGTAATTGGTTTTGCATCTGATAAGATGAACATTGAGCATTCACAGTATGTTTGTTGCCTGTTGCCAATTACAAGCTACAGAACACCAGCAGTGCCTGCCATCCTCGCATTCAGCGCCAGCCTTCCCCCAATTCTGTTTGGATCTACTGGCTTAGCACCAGGCATGGAAGCATAGGAATGGGTAATGGAGAATGAATAGCCCTGTGTAGTTTTCTTGGAAAAAAGTGTTTTTAAGGAATGAGTACTCCAAAGACCCCTATTTTCTTTACCTTTGTGGAAGAAATGCCTGTGTTTTCAATAATGATTCGTGTGATATCCAGTGAGTAAATGCAGAGATGAAAGCTTCTATTTATTTTGTACAGTGAACATAAAAATCTGGAAACAGCATCTGCTTCTCATTTAAATGTATTTTTTCTAATTATTTAGATGTATAGAGGCATCAAGCCAGGTTTCAATCAACAGCAAAAGTCTTATGTTATCTAAACAAAACCTTATTCCTGAGCCACTGGTCATAACACTTAAAATGGCTTAAAGACCTCAACATGGTTTCAAATGCAAAGTAGTTGTAAGGCCTGGGTCATGAGCAATATTGGTTTAGGTTTTTAAATCAAATCTGAAAGTGTGGGGAAATATGGGTAGAACTATATATTTCCTGATATAGAAAAACACCACGTAATTTAACCTTGGCTCTGAGTCACCTCCCTGTTTGAAGTGTGAACCTGGGAATCAGGACTTCTGTCTCTCATTTCTAATGGAGAAAAAGAAACACCACTTGGTGTCTTTGGATGATTTGATTATAAGGATTAGTTATTTGAAGCACATGAGAGAATCCAGTACCTTAATTATTAACTGGTAGAATTATGAATCCCTCAATTCCATGACTCACAAAATTGAGGAGTCTACAGTAAAGAAATATTGATTTTTCAGAAACTCGGTAGGTATTCACAGTTACACACAGGTGAGTAGATATACCATAACTTAGGAGATAAAGGAATTAGAAATGTTGAGGAATCGGGCTGTAAGAACCATATTCCTCAACAGCAGATATGGCTGTGGGAACCCAGCCAGCAAGTCTGTAGCCTCTGGATGGATGTGTGCTGCGTAGGCGTTCCCAAGGCCAAAAGGAAGACGGAAGCAAACAAGAACCTGAATAAGATAGAGAGGACTACCCTGTTAGCTTTGGAAATGGTATGTGCAAGGCAATGGTAGAAAAGGAAGCTATTCCTGATTCGGTTGACCCTCTTTCCTCCATGAGGATAAAGCGTCTAAATGCTCCTCCGCACAGCTCTGACTGCAGACTGACTTTTAAGAGGAAGCAACGACCTGTCTCCCAATTACTCTTGAAACCAAATTCTAGCTGATTAGGATGAGAGGCTGAAAGGATGTTGATTTGGGAAAACTGTATTTTCTATTGATTTTTCAAGTCTCCTGTCTATTTATCTCTCCGTTTTGCCCACCATACCTATTTCAGTCCTGGTTTACTAGCTCTCCAACCTACTGCACTCATGACCCCTTGCAACATATGATAATTAAATTAGGGACAAGAGTTTAAATTTATATATATATATATATATATATATATATATATATATATATGATTTATAATCTGTCTAATTTAAAAAAGGATTTGAGGAAGCAAGAGTAAATGGCACTGAGAGTTACACAGATATTTTTACTTTGCATTTGGGCCATATTCTCTTAGACCGCATACATTTCCATAACTCTGAGGGAGGATCATATTTAGATGACCTTTTGACCAGGGTTGAATTCACAGAATTGCAGGAGGTGGAAACTGAATTCCTCAGTATTTACAAAATGACCAGAGGCATGTCTAAATGAATTAAAACTCTGCCCAGTCTTGGTAGTAGTTCTGTTTATTATATTGTTTTATTCTTAAGATGTGTTCCTTGCTTAAGAGAGAGGGAAATGAAGGGGTGAGAAGATTTAAAGTACTTCTTGGATTGCTGTGTGACTTTGGACCAATTACTGACAACTCTGAGTTCTAGATTCATCATCTGTTAAATGGAGATAATGGACTAACAGTTTCTCCATTGTAGGGTTGTTGTGAAGATCAAATGATGTAATGTACATGCAAGAGCTTAGTAAACAATCAGTCACTGTGTAGCATGCGGTCAGTATGGGTAAAATGTGCGTGTAGTTCAGTCTCAGTGTCCTCTGGTGAGAGAGACCAGGCCCTAGTTCTCTGGGGTGCTCTATGGAAAGTGCCTCATTGGGCGTGGCCTTTATTTATTGGATACGTTTGAATGGTCATTCTAGGAGCAGAGTCATTCAATTTGATTTCACATTGGGGGGATGGGTGAGGTAGCAACTGCATTCTCAAATGCATTATCCAGGAAACAAAACCACTTCTTTTTTTTTTTTTTTTGCCATCTTACAGATTTTTGTTTTGAATAAATTAAATATGAATCTTTAATTCACATAAATAAACAAAACAACTCTTTGTGGGTCCTTTTAGTTTTTTCCAGAGTAAACGGGTCATGAGTCCAAAAAGTGAGGAAACCACTGTGGTTTATCCCCAGCCGTGATTTCCATTTCTTAGCTCTTGACCTCATGAGACATCATGTGATGGAATTACAAGCTACCCCTATAGAAGGCCCTGATTGGGCTGAGGTTTTTGTCCTTTAGAGCCCAGGAAGCTGATTAGCAGTGACCTGTTGGACTTGGATGCATTAGCTTTTTTTTCTCTCTAAGTCACGAGTGTGATGACTTTCAGCCATCTCTGCCAATGAGGAATGCCATATTGGCGTTTATATCCTCCTGAACACCATTGGCAAGGGATGTTTTGTGAAGGTGAGGTTGGCCCGGCACATTTTGGCTGGTACAGAAGTAGCTATGAACGCTTTTAAAAGGCAGGACTCCTCTGAAGATTTTAGAGAAGTTAACTGTCTTAAGAGCTATTAAATCACCCATTCTTTCTGAGAGGTGCTAGCCCCTTCCAGAAGCCATAGCTCAGGAAAAAACCCAAAACAACTTTTTAAAAGTGACCCATCTTTAATATTCCATAATAAGTTTGAAATACTCCATCCATTCATTTTTAAAGAAATGCTTCATTAGAATATAAACCACTTTGAAGAGAGAGGCAATTGTGACCTGGAAAATTAAATGGGGTAATATACAAATAGGCTTTTGTCTGGATGGAGGTTTTAGCTTATTCACGATGTGCCTTTAGGTTATCTTAGCAACACATGCTCCCTTTCCCCTACCCCAATGGCAGTGTGTGTTTTAAAGGGGCCAATATATGCTGAGCATGGAAAACAGTTCCCCATGTGTTGCTTTTTTTCTGGTATGTATTACAAAATCTTTCTGATGTTTATTCTAAAAAAAAACACTAGTTACTTGTATCCTTCTTCATCACCCTCCGTCTTCTCACTTCATCTGTCTACTACTGTCTATCCAGCTTTCTATTTTTGTGGGCCACACAAATATGTTGTGAATGAATGAAATGTCAGCCCACTTCCAGCCATTGTCCATGAAACAACCTTCACTCAAGTCCAGAGAAAGTACCCTCTTCTCTTGATGCCTTTACAACTCATTGTCTCCATAAAATAGTGCCTTAGAAAATACATTATTTTCTCCTTGCTTTAAAAGTACCTTGTTCCACCTCCTTCGACCCCAACTGTGTTACAAGTTATGTGAAGAGTGCAGACTTCTAAGTCAGATAAACTTAGAGGAAACCCCTAGTTCTGGCACTTTCCACTTGTTGCACCCAAGGCACCTGGGTCTGATAGTTTTAAGGAAATCATAGGGATATTGAAAGAGGTAAAATGGACAGTTTATATGAAGCATAATGCACACAATGAGAGCTCATTAAATTCTTGTACAAAGATTAATGCATTGATTCTTTTCTAGACTAAGCTTTCTCTTTTAGGTGAGGAGAAAGACAAAAACATTTTTCCCGCTAACTGATGACACGTTTCTCCACCCCATCCCCAAATTCATGACCCTTAGTTTAAGTGTCTCTGAAGATCCTGTGAACTCTCAATTGGTTTCAGTCTTGCAGCTTTATCAAATGTCATTGCTTTTGGTTTAATATTGTTTAACAAACATTAATTGAGCTCTTATTATGTGACACATGTTTTCCTACACACAATCAAGAAAAGGTCTATTAACATCCAAAACCCCTGTCTGCACATTGGTGAAATACTCGTTTAAGCCTACGTTGATATAATACTCCTCCCTTCTTCCTCCTGTACATATGTCACTTAAAAAATGTAGGGTGCGCAGGGGAAGAAAGTAAGTATATAAAGAGAGAGCTCAGTAGATTTCAGCTTTCTAGATCACTTTCAGCAGGCTCAGCACCTAAGCTAAATGATGCTGTTTGTGCAAAGTGTAAGTCAGGTCCCACATTTCATCCTGTAACATTAACTTATTTTTGTACCCAAGTCACTATGCCTAACTTTATATCATTTGAGCCCCTTTGCTTTCATGTTATTAGCTATGGATCCGCCACTTTAACTCATAACTTCTAGTTTCCCCTATTTTATTTTTCCTCATGCAATCCATTTAGTTATGAAACAATTGATTCAAAGGCAATATTTTGCTAGCTTAACAACAGTAGCAGTCTGCTGCCAAAGACTCCTGAATAATTTATCTTTTCAAAGGACACAATATTCATGTAGTTTTCTAATCAAGATAGAGACACTTATTTAGACTTAAAAGATAAGGGGAAAAAAAGGCAAAACAACTTTGCATTGATGATACCAAAAGCTCAATAATTGTCTCTTCCCACTTACCTGGCATAGTAACAAATAGCCATCAGTTTCTTACTGATTTTGGTAGCTTCACAGAACTTACAAGTTGAAAAATACTGTGTAGTCACTTGTCCCACAAACTGAGGTCCATGGCTAGCAGCAGCTGCATAACATGGGAACTTGTTAGGAGTGCAAACTCTGGGGCCCACTCCGGGCCAACCGAATCAGTATCTGTATTTTAACAGAATCCTCAGGAGATCTGTAAGCCTCTTGACGTTTTTGAAGATCCACTCTAATTTACCTCCACCTCCACCCTCCTTTTAAGAGATGAGAAAGTTCAAACTCAGACTTATGCGGAGCTAAGACTGGAATGGTAGCCTCCAGCCTCTAAGTTCACTGCTCCCTTCCGTACTCAGGGCTGCCTCCGCAACTCCCTACTCCTTAGGGAAGGAGGCGGCTGTTGCCCAGTTGTTCACTGCAGGTCTGTCCTTGTCTTGCCTTACTTTCCTGGCTGATGTTTGGTGGCCTAGACAAGTAGACTTCAAGTTTAGAGAATGACTTTTTAACACTCATTTCTCTGGTGGTGAGCCGATCAGCTTCACATCCAATATTGCATAAAGCCACTGAAATAATAATGAACACTTAATAAGGCCAGAATCCTTCCATTGTCCTTTCCCTTGTCAGCATCTACGACGGGAATTTTACCATCTGACAATCTCTCCCTATCTCCCAGCTCACCATTGTATAGTATGTCTCCACTCATACAAGGAGGATCGAAAAGGCTGAGCCAAACCCTGTTAACAAAACAGTCCCCTGAAGGGCTGTAATATTGCTCAGTGGTAATATCATCCCTATGCATTTTTATCTTGTACATGAAATCTGGGCTAATTATCATTTTCTCTTGCAGTACATTTTAGACCATTGTGTTTTTGTGTCCCTGCCTAGTTCATTAAGCAGGGTTTTACAGCTCCTCCAGTAACGGGATTGCTATTGACACTTTCATTAGGCCCATAATTCAAATGCTTGTCTGCCTTCCAAATGGAAGCCTCTCAGTCCAGAACCACAATCTGGCCACCGACCGTATGTTGGCTTTTAGAACTGTCATAAACTCATCATCACGTTCAAGTTCTCGAAGGGTCAAAATCTGCTTTCTTGGTGAACTGTCGCCATCCAACAAACAGTGAATGTTTTCTCCAAGAATAGTCAGCCAAGCTTCCTCTGTGGCTGTCTAAAAAACTCTTCCAGACGATTCTCAGTATAGTGGGACTGCAACACACATAATCGTTGTCTGTATTTAAATATTAATTTTCTGGTGCATTAACGCACTCATCCATTCATTTTTGTTATTTCGCCATTTAATACCAGTATACCTAATATTATGGCAGATGCTGGAATGATTTAAAGATGAATAGGATGGTCTCTGCCTTGGAGTACCTCATAGTTTAGTAGGTGTATATATAAATCATTATACAATTGAGAGGAATGTGGAAATTTTCCCCAGTAGGTTGCCAGCAATTGGAATGGCTATCAGTGTACATAGCTGTGCTCTAACTAATGGTTGCTATTAACACTGTTTTCTCACCAATGGTTCAAATGGAAATAGTCTCAATCAGCCTAAATAAAACTGCTTTTATGTATGAAATAGATCACAGACTATAACTTAGGAGTAGATGAAACAGAGGCCCCAGAAATGACTCCGTGGATAAGAGAGAGAAAGAGCCATCGCGCTAGTGATTGCGCTAATAGTCCTTGCTTTTTAAGTTGTATTTTGTTTTTCTTTCTGGCAAGTTTTAAGAAAAAGTTAAATATAAATATTTGATTTAATTGACAGAAAAGCTTTTTAGGAGTGCTACCAGACACAAAAAATTCTGCTTTTTACTTTTGAGGAAGTAACACGCTGGGCCTTAGCGAAGAAGCAGGAAATCTAAGCAAGCTTTTGGAGCTTCAATGTGCAGCCGAGGTTTCCAACCTTTACAAATTACCTTTAGCTATTTAATTGAACATACAATTGTAGACCATGTATTTCAATGTACAGTTAATTGTGTTTGATTTAAAAGGCTGCTTTGCCTTCTGGCCAAATAACAGAAAAAAAATTGTTTGGGGCTGGTTTTCACCTTCCTTATATCATTGCCTTTAAAATAAAAGAAAGAGAGGAGGAAATGGAAAAAGCGAAAGTATACCTGAACACACAGACTGTGGATTACCCACTTCATTTGGTTTACTCCAACCATTCTCCTAGCTGGATTCCTGAAATAGGCAGACTCTTTGCTGGAATGAACTCAGACCATTAAGCAGAAGAAGGATGCAAAGCTGGACTCTATCACTGATTGGGATAACGTGGCTTCAATTTGCAGTAATACTGCCGTGGTGTTAGAAAATGACTTCAGCATTCTTCCAACGCATTTCATTCGACTGCGTGCCTTCATAAACATGTCCAATTGCATGATGGAGGTCAACGACAATGTAGGGTTTAGAAATTGTTGCTTGGAAATCACACTCACTTAAATACCTGAATCTGTCCATCAGCCAAGCCATAGCGTGTTCCAAGCCTGTGCAGAAGAGTGATTTGCAATCTTCTTGCTTTTCATTTCAAGTAGCATCACTCACTTTAAGCCAGATATTCAGGCCTCTTCAGAAGCCTCCGGGTGAAGGACAAGTAAGAAGAAGCGGATCAAATCTTTCACAATGGTGGCTGCTTTTCCCACATCAAACTTGCTCTATCCTTCTCTGGTATTTTATTTAAAAACCACACTTTTTTTTCCTCCTTTCATGTGACAAATAATAGGGATTTTGCCACATAAATTCATGATCCTTATGACTCTTTTGTGGTGCTACACAGTTACTAGCTCACTCTCCAGGTTGAAAAGCGGGGCAGAATTTCTGGGGTTGGAAAAGAGGACATAATGTTTATTTTTTGCAGATTCTTTCCCTTTGAATCATCTTCTCTTCTATAAGATCAGGCTGCATCACTAAATTCTATGTGTTTTTTTCTTTTTCACTTGCAGGGACTCACCAATTTGGGCTTCTTCCAGAGCTGGAAACCGGTTACAAATATGAAACAGGTTTCACTACTGGACTTGAACTCCACATAAAAAAACAACAAGATTCTCAAAATAATTGAAAAAGATCTTCACCAAAGAGAAGATACAGTGTGAATGGCAGGGAATCAAGGAAGTAAAAGGTAATTGCCAGTGAGAACATGGCTGCCGTGTGCAAGTATATAGGAAATATGCTTCTAGGCTGAAGGTAGCATCTTTCCCAGTGGAGGGTCAAGAGAGGGAAGATCTTTTTTGATTAGCAGCACAGCCTGAGGGTCCTAGGCTCTTCTTTCCCCGCGTCTGTCTGTCTAGCTATTCATTACAGAAACATTGAGAAATGCTGGAGACTTTATAGAAACATCATTTGTGGGGAGGGATGTGCTTAGCAAAGGAAACAACTTTCTCAGCGAACGCCTGTGCGGAACAAGTGGCAAATTATTGTTCTTCAGAAATTGCGCAACCCCATCTTGAAAACCTATATCCAGGATAACAAGAGATCAAATCAGGTGCAAAGATACTCCGTTTATCTTGATGCTGGGGGTGGGGGAAAGGAAAGTGGGGTAGACTCCCTAGACTATACCAAGGTCATCTAGGGTAGGCACCTGCCATTTTAGCTTTTCCTGGTATGAAAAGGGTGGAGGGAAATGTATATATGGATGGAGTGTTCTTTGTCCTTTTTTTCCTTTCTAGCCTATTAAAGAGTTTAGGGGCTTCATCCATTCTCTCCTGACGGGAAGCATCTGTGAGTTGCCAGATTTACGTTTTGGGCTTTTGTAACATAGAATCTGATGAGTAGGGAAAGGATAGAAGGCAAAAAAGTCCTGGTGACTATTCCCATTAGGAAAATGGTGAGCTGGGAACATAGTAATGAAAGGCATTCGGTCTCCCAGGAAAAGGCTGAAGCAAGGTGGGTGTGGTACCTGACCTGTGAATATGAGAGGCTGTATGTGAGTGAGAATGCAGCAGAGGGATTTGAGGAGTCAGTGGGAGTGATTTTTGAGAGGGACAATGGGGCTTGAACACGGAGCATGTGAGTCCTGGACTGAACTATTTGACAAGGGCTGGTATTAGAAAATAAGAGTTAGGAGGTATTAATAGTGACGACTGTGGGCCGCATTCTTGAATCTCCTTTAATGCTTCAATGAATGAGTGAAGGGTGGAATGTAAGTGTGAGTCTGAACTCATGGGTGGAGCCTTTGATAAAGTTTCACACATAAAGCTAATACTCCACTGGGTATCTAGGCCATGGGATTCTTTTAAAATAAATCACAGTGTCTTCTCAAAGCCCATGCCTCCACTCAAGCACCGGATATTCAATTCTCTACATGGGGTCTCGTGTGAAAGAAGCAGTTCTGAGAAGGGGTGCCCTGAGCTTTAACCATGGGGAACCACTCACTAGCTCCAGGACCCCAGAGCACTCATCTGAGGTAATGAGGGGTGCTAGTTTTGGACAGAGGACTATGGAGTCATTCAGAGTTTGTACAAGTTCCGTAATCTTCATTAGGCATTATTTCCTGCTTCTATAATGTTGAGGCATTAGGAGAATCTCCCTCATGGGCTTTTTAATGAGAAAATGTATGTGAAGCTTCCCAGTGATGAGTGCAGTACTGTTATATTAGTCAGTACTGTTATAGTTGCAGTTATTATTATTATTATCAATGATGGTGACATAATTCATTTCTGGCCCTCAGTTCTCTCACCTTTAGCATGAGAGGATACAATAAAATGTTCGCTATGCTCCCTTCGAGATCTAAAAATAATTCCTATACTTCCGAGCTTAGGAACACCAACTACAGGAAATAGACAGTAGGCCATGAGAGAACTCCTTTTGCCCTACATCTCTGAGAAATATTTGGATTCTTTTGAAATGCTACCCCCTGGAGAGGGCCCAAGATTTCCTTCAACCTATGCTTCACCAACTTTCGCATCTTCCTCAGGATGACTTGTACACACCTACAGAGTAAGAGAAAAAGAGTTGGCGTTCTCCTTCCACCTGTAAACTCTACTTGAACTATTTGTGCTTTACATTCTGTGTATGGAAATACCAGTTAGCAGTTCTGCCTTTTCCTAAGAATGTCAATAGCTGCAAAGTATATTTTCCTTTCTCCTCCCATTCTAGGTCTTCTTCCTTCTTGTAAGGGCATCACAGCCTAATTCTTCTGGGATATGAAACAAGCCATCCCTTTCAAAGATTCTGGAGCTCTTTCTTCTTTTTTCCCCTCTTGGTAGCTTCTTGCCTGCAGAAATGTAATACCAACAGAGTTGTTGATTTGTCTGAGAATATATTACAGTCCCTAAATACATGAAGTTTTTTTTTTTTTTTAAAAAAAAAGAAAGAAAAGAAATCAACATTGTTCTGAAAGGAAGGTAGTTAAAATTCAGAAAGAGAGATTCTTTAATTAACTTAATAAAATTACTAATGGAAGCATTTTAACTGCTAAATTTAATTTACTTGTCAAGATATCAGGCTACAAAGAGGAGGGAAGAGTAGGAACTCTGCTTTCCATTATGATGTACTCTATTATAGAATAAATTTGCTTAAAATGAAATATATCACCAAAAGCCATCAATGACATCTTAATTTGGAACAGCCAGTTGAAAAGTAATTAGACTATGGAGCAATCAGTTCTAGTAAATCAGTGTTTCCCTTTACATAAACATACTTTTTTTTCTTCTAGTTATATATAGTGAAGGCTTTCAGGTAGTAGGCAGGCAAAGACTCTGATTTTTTTTTGGCTGCTGGTGTTTTTACTTTACATTACCAAGCTGTCAAAACAAAATGTTTTATGATGGGATTAAAAAATGTATAAGTATCTGATTTGATTTTCTGTTTATATTTATACTAAAGGCCTAGTGCACGAATTCATGCACTGGTGGGGTCTCTTGACCTGGCCTGCACCTTTTGCAATCTGGGACCTCTTAGGAGATGTCAGGGAGCCAATTTAGGCCCGATCTCCTCAGGCCAGGCCGAGGGACCCCACTGGTACACAAATCAGTGCACCAGGTCTCTAGTATGCATATAAGATCGTTGGTTAATCTCTTTCCACCCTCCCTCTCCCCCCTTCTTTCTGAGATTCATCAGTTTGTACCATGTTTCCATGCCTGTGCATTGAGCATCTGCCCCCTGGTGCTCAGTGTACATCATAGCTACCTGTAGAATGGTTGAACAATTGAACGGTCACTTAGGCTTTTATAAATATATATAGATGTTGGACTGAGGAGAGTTTACTTATGATAGGAGTTTAAAGATTTACATTTGTCTGCTTCTTATTTCCAAATGCTTTCCAGACACTGGCAGCCCTGGCATCTTTCTTCAATTAATGAGGCTAAATCAGCATCAAACAAGAGCCCTGCTTCTCTCTGCCGGGTGCCTTCTACCACATGCAAATAAAGCTGGAGAATGAGACGTGGATGGGGGATGGAGATGGGAGGAGTTAAAATTATCCTGTTTTTCAGTGTCTGACAGTTCAACATTAGGAATTGCTCAAAATGTAACTGACCTTCCTAGAGGTGTGTGTGTTTGTTTACTATTATAAAAACTCATAAAGGGGATAAGTGAAACAGAAACTTTATATTTCACCTGGTTTTAAAAAGTTTACATAAAAGTTTAGCTAAGTGGTGTCAAAAATCCAGCCACCAAACTTCTTCATATTAGGATACTCTTGTATATATCTTTTCTGATCACCTCAATATACCTCTGAAGAAGACATTTGACTTCTTCAGAAATTTTCAGACATGGAAATGGAACTCTGAGAGGTTAAGTGACCCATGGAGAAGGCAGAGGTAGTTAATAAGAGAGTTGGGCCTAGAAAGAGGGCTTCTGGGTTCCTGGTATCTTTTCCACAACATCTGCTTCTGATGATGGAATCCCATCTGTTATATGCCAAGGGGAAGAGGTATGAGAAACATAACTAGAGGAGATATCAATCACTCAGCAAAATATTTATGAAGGACTTCATTCAGATATTAGGGGAGTCGCCATTGTCATCAGCCCTGGAACATCATAAAGGATGATAAATTATGCCAAAGAGAACATTAACTCAAAAGATAGAGACTGCTGTGCAATGTCATGCTTACGTTAGTGTGTATTATTCTGGAGTGGGAGAGAATGAAATGAGAGAGGAAGATAAAGGACAGTTTTATAGTGAGCCGAATAAGCCACACTTTGTGATAAAGGGAGAAGTGTGGGATGCCTCTGAAACCCTGTCCTAGGATCTGCCAGTATGCAAATCACCTAACAGTATGCAAATGACCTCACCCTAAGAGAGTCAATCATTTCCATTCTCTCCACTGCCTACTTAGGAGTGTGATCATTGATAACAACACTACAAGGTACTATTCCTAGTTGAAAAACACACTGGGAGGCAATCTAATACCTGTGATGCCATGGGAGTAAGAATTAGCATTCATATGTGTAGATAGGTGTGAAGTAGCCAAGACGATATAATTAAAGTGCGAAAGCGAGCTCCGTAGCGCTGGTACAGTGAGAGAAATTGCAGGGCCCTCTGGTTCTTGAATTGTAGTGAAAATGCAGTCTGTCATCCCCAATGGCTGCTCAGGATCCCTGTATAACAGGACAATTGCCCTGGGAGTGGAGAAGGCAGGAACTGGATAAAAATAGACAAAACAACTTAAGTTATCGAAGAAAAGATAAGGAGCCCAGAAGTGGGAAATGAGATATGGTAAAGGAGGTTAGATGAAGTAAGGAGGTCTTTTATAAATGTCTCAGGGAAAAAACTGATCCTCAGGAGAAAAAAGACCAGTGAATAAATGAGAAGAGGAGGGTGTGAAATTAATGATGGCCGACATATTGACCTCCTGCGTTAAGTCAGTTTTTAGAAGAAAAATGAGGAGAAAATTTAGACAGCTGGAAGACAATAATGACTTTTAAAAATAGGTATCGACAAAGAGGACAAAGGGAAATTTAGAAAAAATTAACTATTGTGGCATACACAGATTGTACATTTTAGATAATATGCTTCCTAGGGAATTCGATTTCCTGTCTACTAGTTAGGCACAGATATGGAAGAAGAACAATACAAACTAAAAAAAAAAAGTCATAAATTCCTCAAAACAAGTGTGTTGCATATAACAATAAAATAATAGTAGGGGCAGGTTTGGGGATGTTGTGTGTAAATTTTAGACATATTTGGTTATGCCCATGTGGCCATTACAATTTTTAGAAAATTGGGGAAAACTTTCATCTTTTTTTCAGAGACAAAGGAAATAAACATCATATCCCGTATAACTAATGTGTGTTGTGGATAGTGTGAGAGTATGAGAGAGACTCATTTTTCCACGGGAGAAAATAGAAAAAATGACACATTCCCTGAGATATCATGTTGGTGTGAAAAGCTTAAACTATATACATAAAATTGGAAAACAGAGTACAATGAAAAAACTAATAGGAAAGAAAGTTTAGATTCCGGTGAAATTTTCAAGTTAAATTCTCAAAATCCAACTAATTCATGGGAAGCCACTAGTTATTTGGAAATACTCACTTAGGGACGTTTTTTGTTGACAGCAGGCAATACATGGAGGGATGAAGATACAACTGCACCTGTTGGAATTTCATATCGACAGTGATTTATTGGAGGTGACTTCTTAAGGGAGGAGAGTGTCCTGGATTATTTGCCCCTGAACCATTTCCTTGGCATTCTGACCTTGATGGGCTGTCTCAGTTGACAGATGGTAGACAGTGGTGGCTTCTTGGTTCCTCTTATTTTCAATGTCCTTTTCTCCTCACATGTTGCTCTTCAGTAACTAAAATCTTCCAGGACTAATAGGCATGCCAGTCCATTCATGCACTCCTACAGTGCCTGTCCTTGAGCCCCTTTCAATCATAAGTCAAAGGTGTGGTTCATTTCCAAGGCTTTGCCTCAGTGAAGTCCTATGGAAAGATGTAGCAGAGATTAAAACAGGGTCTCCTCCTTGAAGCATGCATGGGATTTGGACACAGGGCACAGTGTGGAGAGAAACCATCCCAGACTCTGCAGCAGTTAAACCAAAGTTCTAGAGATAGAGAAGGATATCCCTTCAAGAGGGATAGGAGCAGTTTCTTAAAAGGCAGCAGGTGAAGTTGTGATCCACAGATCTGGACACAAATCACAGACAGCTCTGATTGGGAAATCCATTTTTGTCTCGGTCATGCTCAGAGTCTCTACTTGTAGAATGGGGTTCATTACTCTCCTGAAAAGCTGCCTGCAAGGTGCCAGCCAGTACCAGAGTCCTGTGGTCAGAGTGGCTGTATGACCAGCTCTCTGCTTTCCACCAGACCCTCCGCTTGGCTTTCTACTCTTCAACAGTTACTTAAAGGCATTTGACTCTGGCATGTTGCAGTTCAGCCATTTCCTTTCACTTACTGTTTAATATTCCTTCCAAGGTTTAAAAGTCTTCTAAGGGAAGGAATATTTTTAAAGAACACCACCATTCCCATAGAAATGGGAGTAAGGATTTTAGAATAGAATCCAGGGCAGTAAAAATTATAAGAGAGTTGTGCAAAGTTATGTTCCGTTAAGTTTGAATAAAGTTTTGTACTAGCTTTTGGTATTGAGGTAGAGGGCGGTGGGGCAGGGGGGGGGGGGGACCTGCTTCCTGGTTGGATAGTGACTGTGCTGTTAAGATGGCATTTGTGCTGAGAAAATGAGAAGTTATAAGACTCCATTCCATGTAAGGGATGATGGAGGCTCTATTTTGGAGGACTAGAATAGCGGCAGATTGTGAGTAGGAGGTGAGTGGACACAGCTGATTCTTTTATATAAATCAGACCCCAAATCCAGCCAAAGATGTTTCCCCTCTTCACTGAAGAATGGTTTGTGAACAGGATTAAAGGGAATGATGAAGGGAAGGAGGAAGAAAAAGGAAGAAAGGAAATGAAAGAAAGGGAGGAGGAAAGCAAAATATAACAATAGAAAAACCATATAGAAACTCACAGGCCCTTTTCGGTTTGCTTCAGTGGATAGCGCGTCAGCCTGCAGACTGGAGAGTCCCAGGTTCGATTCCGGTCAAGGGCATGTACCTTGGTTGCAGGCACATCCCCGGTGTGGGGTGTGCAGGAGGCAGCTGATGGATGCTTCTCTCTCATCGATGTTTCTAACTCGCTATCCCTTTCCCTTCCTCTCTGTAAAACTCAATAAAATATATTTTTAAAAAAGAAACTCACATAGTTTTTATTTTTAAAAAATATTTTTATTGATTTCTGAGAGAAAGAGAGGGAGATATCAATGATGGGAGAAAATCATGATCAACTGCCTCCGCACACCCACATGGGATTGAGCCTGCAACTCAGGCCTGTGTCCCAAATGGGAATTAAACCATGACCTCTTGGTTCATAGATTGACGCTCAACCATTGAGCCACACCAGCAGGGCTCACCTAGTTTCTAAGAACCCATTTTTGAAGCTGTGTTGGGCATGATACCCACAGGAAAACAAACCTTTATTTTACTTTTACTTATTTTCCCCTGCTGTTCTTCTCTATAGTCCTTTCTTTAAACAAATGTTGCTCTTTCTTATTGCAGGAATATGGATGGGAAAATTGTTATTCCATATTTTTTTTCCATTAGGTGTTTTAATAAAACCATTGGACATTGAAAATTCTCTTTGAAGGCTTAGCTTCTATACTCTAGAACTTGGTCCCTAACTCCCAGGAACTCAAAGTTGGATAATATGTCAATGTGCATACAGAAAGGACTAAAAACCACCTGACTAACACATGAGACATTAACAAGTAACAGATAATGGTAAAAATGGTCCTCCTCTTAGTTGGAATTAATGTTAATAGAGTTTAAAATGTTATTTTTGTATTTTCAGATAATTTACTCTAATTTATGGCCCAAAGGACATAATAAAATTTTGTATGATTCAGTAAGCAATAAATATGAGAATGCTACATTTCACAACTCATGAAAGTCAGCCAAAGCTATACTCAAAGGTGAGGTAATACCCTTAAGTATCCCTCCCCGACCCCGGTCAGTAAATAAAAGATAACTACGAATTAATTAAAGTAAAACTGTAGAAATTAAACTTTTAAACAAGCATAAATCATGAAGAATTAAGTAATAAAAATAAGAACAATTTTATCTTCATTAAGAAGATAAAAGAATCAACCACCTTAAAATAAGTGATTGATCAATTTGTGGGTATAGGAAAAACTATTATTTATATAGTTATATAATGTTTATATTTATCACATAAAGTATATTTATATGATTAGATATATAATAAAATCATTTATTAATTTACCTTAAAATGATTTTATTAATTGATAAACCCTTGTCAGTTTTAATAAAGCAAGAAGTTACAAACAAAATTAGATATGGGAATGGGAATTTTAAATAAGTTCAGAAATAATTAAAATTATGAGAGTTGTGTTCCAATAATTTTGAAATTCTCAGTGAAATGAAAATATAAAAATTATATATTTACATAATATAAAAATTTACATATATATGTATATAAAAATATACATACACACATATTGGAAAATAGAAATTACCAAAATAGTTTGAGAATAATTAGAAAGCCATAAAGTGATTACCAAAGATGAAACTAACTAAATAACTAATGAATAAGGTTTTAGAAGTGGTTAAATTATTCAAAGTATTGCTTCTAAAACAAACCCTGGGCTTTCAAGGGCCAATTAATTTAAAATTGATCCTAAATATAGAAAAATATTGAAAACAACCTAATTTTGTGATGCTAGCATCACTCCGATACAAAGAGAGAGAACTATAAAACAAAAAAATCTATAAACCTCTTTCACTTACAATATAGATGCACAAGTATGAAATGAAGAGATTCAACAGTTCATAACATGAATAGTCTTCTCATTGTGGTGGGCAGGCTCAGTGTGCACTTGAGAAGGAGGTGAGGAGATCATTGCGTTTTTATTCTTTGTCAGAGGGTGTCTCACTCCTGGAAAAGTGGCAGGCAGGCAGAACAGCCCCATCAATTCTGTGACAGAATATAAGATCACAGAAATAATTACCACAGAATCTGTTTTCAGGAAATTATTTGATTCTGGATATATTTGGTTGAAGATAATATAGGGGATGGAGTTATAGTCATGAAATGGTCAAGCTTTATTTATTTTTTAAAATATATTTTATTGGTTTTTTACAGAGAGGAAGGGAGAGGGTTAGAGAGTTAGAAACATTGATGGGAGAGAAACATTGATCAGCTGCCGCTGCACACCTCCCACTGGGGATGTGCCCGCAACCAAGGTACATGCCCTTGACCGGAATCCAACCTGAGACCCTTTAGTCCACAGGCCGACGCTCTATCCACTGAGCCAAACCAGTTGGGGCCAAGCTTTATTTTTTATTGCTTATACTAATTTTAAAGTTAGCAGTCACTTCAAGAAACAACTACAAATCAGTGTTCTATATTGAATTTTGAATAGAGATAATCCATGTATTAGGCACTGCACGAGATTCAGAGAGGTGGAATTGTTAGTGACTCTGAACCTATGCCCAGTGGGAGCCTCCACGGTATTTGTTAGTGATCTGGCCCATTCTCTTTCCTCCCTGTGTCATACACATTTCAAGCATCTCCCTTTCTTCCCCTCACTTTTCTTGTGTTCTCTTTTTTCTACTTTTCTCTCCCTAAATCTCTCATTTTTTGGGGGGGGCGGAGTTTGGTAAACAGGCTTTTGTCAAGAGAAACCTGAAAAAGCTGCCTTTAAGTGTCATTCTTGGTTTACGGACAAGAGCTGCTACTGTACCTGTGTGAGGTTCCCATGAGAGTTTCACTAAATGCGTCTCTGCCAACACCAATGACCGTAAGAGACCTTTCATTAACTCCTGAATTAGCCAAATGGGACAGAGCGTAATCTAATATGTGTTATTTCATTTTCTAGGTTACTTGTTTTAAAGGAAACAAAGTATACTCACAGGCTGTCTAACACCATCTTGGGAGATGTGCATGGGAGGACTCCATCTAAACACTATTGGCTTCTGAGGAAGCTGGGTGCATGCCTGAGGGTCCAATTTCGCTTGGTGGATGCCTTTCTCACAGTAGGCAAAGCAAACCCCTAACTCCAAAGAGCTTTGAGAGCAATTGCACATTAATGGAAATGATGAGTGCTTGGGCTGGAGTTTCAAGGTGCTGTGGATAAAGGGGCTTTTTCCTCTACTGTTTTACCTCTGTAGAGGCCTACTTGAGTTCCACCTGGCGGTGGTATTCCTCACAGGGACCAGGATCTCGTCTCTTTGGCCGGGTGTGACCAGCACTGTGAGCAGTCTAGCCATCATCAGAAACAGATTGGAAACTGATGGACTGGAGCCAAAGGCTTCTGACGAGGCAGCATGGTGCAGTGGAAAGGGAACCGTCCCGGCTGCCAGGAGCCTGAGTTTCTGTCTCAGCTCAGGCATTAATTGGGTGGGTAACCTTGGACAGGACTTCCTTGTGCCTCTGTATCCTTATCTCTCAAATGAGGAGAGTAATATTTGCTCTGCACATTCCCCGTGGTTATTACATTCGTCTAATGGGATAATAAATATGAAAGTGTTTGCAAACTATAAAACACTATGCACACTTACATTATTTTGAGTGAGGGTGCTATGGCATATGGAGTGGTCCAACAGGTTACTAAGATCTTGTAGGTATCTTGGCAATGTCTTCTTAACTCTCTAGGATTTCATGAAAGCAAAATTTGCTAAACAGAACTAGATACATGCAGCTTTCTCTCTTTTTATAGCCATCCTCCCCAACTGCCAGCCCTATTCATGGGATTCAGGACTGTGCCAAGGTTAGAAGACTCAGACATGGGGTGTGAGCCATAACTTCTAAATCAGCTCTGGAAGGGTGCCAGACCATCAGTTTAGAAAAGTGATTTGAGTGTCTTCGTGAGGACAAAGAATTACTTAGAGAGTATATCTTTCAAGAACATGTTATTGAAACTTGGAAAAGAAAAAGAGTTTTAAAGCCTGAGAACACTAGTATTAAAGGCACTCTAAACCAATTACAGCGTATTTACTTGGATTTCAATGGGGGGGAGACCCTTGTCATTATTTGCAAGCTTCAAGAACATTAGAAACACTTCGCTGAAGACAATGTAATATCCAAATCTGAAGTAGGCTGTTGTTTGTCCATTTAATCCACTTTCTTGCTTTTATCTTCTTCATGAAGGCAGAAGAGCACTTGTATGTTTTTAGAATGCACAATGTACCCTGAGTAAGCAGTGTACTTTTGGGTAGTTAGCACCCTGCGTCCCTGAGAAAATATTCTATTGTACTTATTCTCTCCTCAGGCCACATGGAGATGCTCCGTAGGAATGATAGGGACAGGTTTAAACCCTGAGCCCTTAGCACAGAAAGGGTTGTCATTTCTGAGTGCTCAATGATCACTCTGCATATTTCAAGGAGAGTTTTCTTAAGGTCATGGGTGGAGAATGGGGATGAAAAACGAAGGAGCCTGAGGGAGACTTATGCTCAGAGGTGCCCAGTAATTTTAAGATCTGTTGTCCACCAGGCATTAACTGCCTTCAGCTAATGCAAGGACTTTCAGTAGCTTAGCGCCCTTTAGCTAGAGGAGAGTCATTGAACAGAGAGAGGATATCTACTTTTTTCTGGGAGCTTCGCTGTATGGTGTGAAATGAGTTTGGAGACACTACAGTGCAGTGGTGAGTCCCTGGATGTCCCTCTACCCATTGAACCATGGCTTCCTCCTACCCCCATGCCAACCACAAGGTCCCAGTCTGCAGGGGCTATTCCTTTGATTCCTTTTCTTCCCATTCTCTCTGTGGGAAGAATCTCCCACTGAGATGCAACCTGAGAATCTGTCATGCCCAAAGAATGGTTCATGATGGCTCCCTATTTGATGCTAGCTTCCCAGGCCTCGCATGTTGCAGTCATACCTCAATGGACCCATCTTCCCTTGCTCTCTGTCTGTTGACACTATGGCTTCTGGGTCCCACCTTCTAGAGTGGCACCCCCGAGGCCACAATCAGACTGAGCAGCCTCGGCCAGGCTTCTTAGTCTCCCTTCTCTTCTCTCACTGAAGGCCCTATCTCCATTTAATCTCTGCCTCTTCTATCACTCTCTCTGAGACTTTCAGCCAATTACTCATACCTCTACAGGGAGACATTTCCGGTTCTTCTTAGGCAGAGACGTATAACTGCTATAACACAGAGATTCCCCAACTGTCATGAATTAAACACAGCAAGGTCAAGAGTCCAAGTCGGTTTCCAGTCAGTAGGAGGTGCTGTTCCGCGGAAGCATTTGAAGACCTCAGCTGACGGAAGCTCTGCCTTTAGTACCATGCGCTTTTCAAAGTCACAGGGCATCAAGGATTCTAGTCTATAGGAGAAGGGCACATGGGGAACATGCACCCTCTTCTTAAGGGCCCCGACCCAGAAATGGCACACATCTGAATTGTCTTCCACCACTTACTAGTTTCATGATGGTGAAGAGAACAGATTCGGGCTTCAATTTCCTCATAGTTAGATGGTGACAATTCACTAGCTACCCGATGAGATTATTGTGAAAATCATAACAGGAGAGAACATGGCATCTATTATCATTCAAATGTTAGTGGTTCGTATCACTCAGTCAACCCACTTGAAATTCTTGTTAAGTCTCAAGATTGAGTCTTATGATAGAATGGGGTGTTTATTCCCTTTGAAACAAGGTGCTCTGTATTTCATGACCCAATTCCTGAGGTCATAAACACCTTGTGGTTCTACATGCAGGTTCAAGGTAAGAGATAGAGAGTAAGATGGGAAGAGGGGAGGAGAGAGACAGACAGACAGACAAACTCCCTATTTCCCTGCCTGCAGCTTTCTTAGAACTATGCCGTAGTGGAAAGTCTTTCTACCACCACTGTTCTTCATCTCTATTCTTCACAAGGTCAGACCTGCACCATGGTCTGAAGACTCCCTGACCTTCATCCTCTGTGTAGGCATTTCCCCTAATAAATCTGTTCCACATTTAACCCCATTTTGGCACCTGCTTCTCAGAGAACCCAAACTAGCACACTAAACAAGTATTTTGCATGCATGTACTCAATAAAAAGTGGAGTTCTCCCCAGTTCTCCTTACTCAACCACAGAAACCCCTCTCCCCAGTTTTGTGTAACTTTACTTAAAATGAATCTTGTGCAGACATTTAATTTACGTGGGCAGTGGCTAGTTTTCTATAATGCTTAGTGCTGCCTTCTTCAGAGTATAGCCTATAAAACATGCTCCACAAAGATGGAAACAGCTGTCATATTGCTGGACATATGCTTTTGGACCATCAAGTATGTGTGCTTGGGTCAGACAATGCCTCCAACTGGCAACAAAAGGATGAGGGGAGGCGCACCTGCTGGCTCCTCTGTGGCAACATGTTTTGAGGCAAGGGCCTGGCACTGTGACAGATGCCTGGACCCTGTAGATAAAGGTCCACCCCCTTTCCTCCTGGTGCTCAGAGGCTGATCAGAGATGAAGAATTAAAAGGGTAGTTGCAATTTCTCCTGATAGGTGCTAGGTGAGCGTAAATTCCGGGTGCTGAGGAGGGAGTCAGGAAGCACATCCTAGGAGAGGTGAAGGCTCTATCTCAAGTGAAGTCAGAGTCACTCAGAGGCCGGAAGGGAGAGAGGTCACTCCAGGTGTAAAAGCAGCTGGTGTCTGGGTTTGAGGGCATGACAGAATGGGAACCATCTAGTCATTCCACCTGTAGGGCCAGGTGGGGACCTGGAAGGTGGGAAAAAACCCAGCCTCTAGTGCTGCATGAGTGAGAACTAGAAAAACTGCTATAATATAGTGAGGCTGATGCCATTCTCCAAGCTTATAGAGCATAAGCTGTGACCATTAGAGGAATGGAGTTGTGCTCCAAAGATCAGTAAAGTCTCTGAAAACCCTAATATCAGAAGAGCTTCATGGAGAGTATTTAAAAATGTAGAAATATTAAAAATATGTTTTCCAACTTCTGGTTAGCTATCTCTTGGTGACTCAGTTTGTTGTTTTCTGTAAGATGTAGTATTTCATTGTATTTGTTCTGAAAATATATTCATTAAGCTACAAGGAATGGGGTATAGTGCAAGGTGTGTGGGCAGACACTTAAAATAGCACGTTGGAATCTGTTCATGATTTCATAATCAACCAATCCTTTAAGAACACACCAATTTAGTCACGTGTCCCTGTAGCCTCCACCAGATGTACTGTAGAGTCCTGCTTCTTTGTCTCCCGCTCTCCTGAACTTCCTTTTCTTCCACATCTCACTTTCTTCTGACTTGGTTGACCCTCCTCCTCGTCAGTCTCTGAACAGATGGTTTCCAGCTTTGGTGCCCCCTGAGGGTGTGAGAGGCTGTTTGCTCTGTCTCTGCTTCCCATATGCCAGGCGAGGGGACCCCATTTGACCATTGCCTCCGAAACCTGGGCTTTAGTGTAGAAACAGGGTCCCAGAAAGCATCCCATCCTCCACAGGGACACAGCCCCTCCTCTCACTGCTCCTGAGGACAGTCGGCCCCCATCCCAGTTTTACAAAATGCCCTACAGTCTGTGGTTCCATGAAGCAGCCAAGAGTTTATACTTGCCTGGCCCTACCTAATGATATTAGGTGCATTTCTGGCTTCTTCCTCGTGTGGCCTTTTTGGATAAGTTGACCGAAAAGAACTTTTAAAGATCCCCTGTAGGAACCTGCTGCGCTGAGAGCCCCAAACAGCGGGCTCACATCCTTCAAGTGAAATCAACCTCATTAAGGCAAACCCAGAAGAATGAAAAGAAAGCTCTGGCCCTAACTGGTTTGGCTCAGTGGATAGAGCATCAGCCTGCAGACTGAAGGGTCCCAGGTTCGATTCCGGTCAAGGGCATGTACCTTGGTTGTGGGCACATCCCCAGTGGGGGGTGTGCAGGAGGCAGCTGATTGATGTTTCTCTCTCATCAATGTTTCTAACTCTCTATCCTTCTCCCTTCCTCTCTGTAAAAAATCAATAATAATAAAAAAAGAAAGCTCTGTTTACCTGTCAAAACCAGAATTTTCAGTGCCATGCTTTCTGAATAGCATTCACCTTATATACAAAAATATTGCTGCACTTCCACTCAGCTTTCCCAGAAAGGTATGTATTATGTAAAGCAAGACACACCTGTTTAGTTTCCCAAGGCTCAGGGTCCTGTTACTTCTACTGCTGCTCCCTTCTTCCGCTACTGAAAATAAATGTGTGAAAGACCTGCCACATGCGAGGATATTTTTATTTTAAACTAATTGGACACAAGTAATTTTCATTTGGATTATAATCCAAGTGAAACTGTAAGTGAACTCTTATTATGAGCCAAATATGTCTCTCTAAGTGGCCCCACCAAAATTGTCCCTGTCATTGAGGAGCTTGCTCCTTCTCACCCTTTCGATTCTGCTAGCACAGATATTCTTTCAAAACCAGGTAGGCTTCTCTGGCTATGTGGTTCTTCTTTGTCTGCCTGGTGCTGTGGAGGGGCAAAGGGCATTTGAAAGCATTGGTCTTCACATAATGCTGCCACCTCGCTCTTAGCTTCTTCCAGCACCGCATGAAAGTGGCGGTTAAAAAACACACATCAAAGAACGAGTCCCACTGAACAGGCGAGAGCTGCCTGCTGAGCTGGCATTCAGAGCGAGGGCTTTTGTTTCAGTGGTGACTCTGACTCTCCTCCTCGAGTTTCCTGTGAGCTCCTATGTGGGTCCTGACTCGCTCTTGATGATATTGGAGTGTGTGTTTGTGGCAGTCACTTTTAATCATTGCATCTGAGTTTCTGGAGGTAAAACTTCTCTCTCCAGCAGGTTGAAACTTTGGAATGGAAACATCATGTTTGGCTGGATTTGCACTTAGTCCAGGGATGTAGTTTCAGATGTGCGTCCCCAAAATTACCTCACGTTTGCAGAAAGGAGGTTTTCTGTTGTTTTGTTTGCTTGCTTGTTGTGTGTTTCTCTCTTTTCCTCTTTATTGGTGGTTTAGTAAGGATGACCATCTATTGGAGAGAGAAGCAGGTTCTGGCTGTGTGCATCCAACATGGCTCTCCCTGGCTTGCTCTCTCCCCATTCTGTCTGCAGAGCAGAGTGTGAGGAATTAACTTTGAACCAGCAGATCTGCAACCAGTGAGCACCACCTGCAACTTCAAAAAGCTGACTGCAGTGGGCGTTGCATGAGACACACGGAGACTTAAACATATCTGCAAACATCATAGATATCTCTTATCAGATTGCCCAGCCAGTGGCTAACTGGGTGCTTACCTGCTATATCCCTGCTAATGGACCACCATTTGTCCATCTTCAATGTCCAGAATGTCATTATTTGCTTAAGTGGCAGCCAGAACTCATATTAGGTCCAGTTTTCCATGATTCAAAGTTATCGTTGGTCCCTTTTCACTCTTCTCTTTACTTGATACCCATTTACCTTCCAGTAAACAAAACAAGTTCTCAATATTAGAGCTTTGTGGAGTTCAGGGCTGAGCTGAGCTTGTCCACTGCCTTCTACAGAGAGCCTTTTCCTGGCTCTAACCCCTCACCTGTGCTCCAAGTAGAGCAGTTCTTCCATTCTTACACATTGTTTTACCTCATGAATGTTTATGAAGAATTAACAGATGACTTAAGGGAAGAAGTCAACTGCAAGAACGTCTTTGAAGTACGCCCACTCTATGCCAACACTGGGTTTGCAGATGAGTAAAATGACTTCCAGGTTGGTTATGAGTCTTGACTCATTAGCTCGGTGGCAGAGCCAGAATTAGAATCCAGACTTCCCACAGTCATCCTCCTGTCCATTTTAAAAATAGCACCTTGTACAAAATATTTTCTAACCTTGGGGCTTTAACATTTTACAGGGAGTAGAAATGTAAGTTCAGATTCAGTGATAGAATTGATCAAACCCTATCAGTGAGCTTCAGTCATGAGCCATCAGGTGGAGAGTTTATGTGCTTGTATATGCAACAGCAGTGTCACTTCTCCTAGAGATTAAAATTGCCATGTAGAAGCTGGCTTCTTGCTCTGTCCCTGAGCATCAGCAATCCTGGTGCTTCCTCCATCTCCTGCAGCTGGAGTCACAAGGTTTTGCTATGTTAGAGTCCCTGTTGTCTCCCATGAAAAGTCTAAATCAGATGTAGCTTCTGTCTGCAGTGATTATCATGCCTTATGAGAAAATTCAGGGGCATGCTCCTGAATGAATATGAGAGGGTATGAAGTTCTCCAGAAAACGGAAGTTTGCACCATATCAGTTTGTACCAAGGATACACAAAGCTTCTCTGAGATGTCCATAAAAATTTCCACCATCTAAATCTCATTTAGATTTCTTTTCTCATGGATTCTGCACAAACTCTCATTTCCTTAGTGAAACCTCTATGAAACAATGTATTTCCACTCTTGGGGAGCGGTTCTAACAAAGATGGCTGATTCCTACCTGTGGAAGAGAAAGTACCAGTACAATGTAAACTAGGTTTGCAGCCTACCTTGTAGAGAGATGGAGATGTTCCTTTTAATAGAGGAGGCAGTTAGACAGGCATGAGCAGAAAGGTACGAGCCAGGTACGGATTGCCACCAGAGCAGAAAGTTCCGGGTGCCTAGCAACAGACAAAACCAGAGAAAACAACTATTATAGACTAGGACCTCACTCCTAGGCGGAAGTTTCCTCTTCTAGATTGTCATGAGTCATGGGGACCCCCTGGCCTTTCTTCTTCTTTTTTTAATATCTTTTTCTTTTTATTTCAGAGATGAAAGGAGAGAGAGAGGTAGAAATATCAATGATGAGAGAGAATAATTGATCAGCTCCTCCTGCATGCCTTACACGGGATTGAGCCACAACCCAGACATGTCCCCTGACCAGGAATAAAACCATGGCCTGCTGATTCATAGCTCAGCCCTCAACCTATGAACCTGTGGGTGACCCCCTGACCTTTCATATCACTAGTCATGACCCCATTAGAGGAGAACAAGGGAGACAGAGAAGAGCCTCGTATGACTCCCACGCAAGCTCTTGCATGACCACTCCCTGAAGCATGAAGCCCTCAGGACAAGGAGGTTCTGACCTGCATCAAATGATCTTAGGAACAAAGCCTCCCATCTGTTGACCACAGAGACAAGAGTTTTGGTCAAACTAGAGATAACATCTAGGCATCCATTGTGTTTCAGCTCCAAGCCCAGAGAAGCAGCAAACCCAGACTGAGGGATGCCATGGCTGACATCAGAACCAGTTGTCATGAATAATGAGCCCCTTCCCTAGTGCCAACCCCAACACTGAAAGGATACACCTGGAAAGCTGCTGAATATTCTATTGAGATCCTCCCCTGAGACCTTTCCTAAAATCCCCACCTTTGGAAAACAGATAAAAATCTCTCTCTCTCTCTCTCTCTCTCTCTCTCTCTCTCTCTCTCTCTCTCTCCTGAGCCTTCTTTCTCAGGTGCAGCATACCATTGCTTTTTTCCTTCCTAGTTTCCAGGGCCCTTCTTTTACCTCTGCAACTTCTTTCCTGAGTCCACACAGCCTAGCTCACTCACTCCTACTTCAGTGACTTTCTGAGTAAACTCGTGTTGGAGTCATTGGCTCTGAATTCTTGCTTAGCCAAACTCAAAAACTGAGGTCTAACTCCACCCTTAACACTTTGAATTTTTTGTTGTGCATGTAATGATCTTTCTATGCATTTATATAATGTTCTATTCATTTATAAAGCTTTATAAAATACATTATTTTGGTGGATTCTCAAAACCAATGTGCCAGATAGTTGAAGAAGCTGGAGCCAGGATACTGAGAGTTAGAAAGGTGGACTCAATTTTCAGGACGGGAGCCTTTATTTTCTGACTCTCCAACACCATACTTGCACATTTTGAGAACGAGTCACATGCTGGAGAACTTGGGAAAATGCTTGCCAGCAGTTGAGTTGTAGGTATTGCACTACTTTCACTGTCCAGCAGGAGGCAAAAGAGTTAAAGTCTGCTTTCCATTTTCCATACAACTTTCAAACAGCACTGCCTCACCCCCAGTACCTTTCTCTTATCACATAAGTGTCAGTTTCTGTCCACTTCAACACTACCTACCTGGTACTCCCAAGCTCCTACTTTATTAAATCTTGATTTTGAAGTGAAAGAATGGTATACACATTGGTGACAGACACTGATTTGTAATATTTGCATGATCTTCTGCTATCTTCACTCACTCATTCAAACATATTTAGTCAGATTCTATAATGTACTAGACACTGTGTAGCAGTGGAGAGTGGAGATATAATGTGGAACAAAACAGACACAGTTTCTGCCCTCATGGAGCTTACATTCCTGGGGGTGAGGGAAGATATTTTATCACTCAGAAGTGATAGACAATCAGGGTTTACTTGCAAGCAAAACCTTCTAAAATTGGTTGACTTAAGCAAAACGTAATTTTATATTTGCTCACAGATTCAATGGGAAGCTTAATCATCAAGTTTTAAGTGCAGAAATGAACAAGATCTAAAGAATGCTAGGCGGTAGGGCAGCACAAAGCCCTGCTGCAAAGACAGTCTGGGTAATGCAGGCCACCGCCACTTCTGTCCTGGGCATTGGTGTTGTCAAAGCCCCATTCTCAAGGCTGCCATCCTGAATAATGCCTCAACTATTCATGTGTCTTTGTTTTTCTTTCTCAAGATTTAAAATCTTGAATAGGAATGCTAGGTTGTCTGTGTCTGCACTGTAGTTGCTAGCAGTGTGGGAAGGAGTATCTGAGCCTTTCACACCTATAGTGGGAGGCAAAGCTCATCCTTTCAACAGCACTCCCCTGTTATTTACCTCAGGCAGTATGCTCTCTTGCAATTGTGAAAGACCATGCGAATCATGATGATAATTTAAAAGTATTATACTAAGTGCAACAGGATGTCACTGCAGTGCTTTAAGGTAGATAGTGATATGAGTCAGTGAACATTAAAAGGAGAAATTTTAGTGGTGTTATAGAAAATCTAAAACAGAAACTTAACTGCAACATGCTTTTCACAAACATTGACAAATTTTGAATCATTAATAGTTAAAGTATAGTTGTTAAATTAATACATGTATGTTTTATTAATTTAGGTAAGTAATAGTAGATGCTATAATAATCCCCAACTTAGTCACATAAAGCACCATGTAAATGTTGCTGTGAGAAAGTTGTCTCAGTGTTGGTAAGGTCCTTCAGGCACCAAGGCTCCTTCACCTGAGCCCCCATCCTTTTCAGCCTTGGGTTCTTTTGCTGGAACCTTGGTACACACAGTCCTCGGGTTCCTTCGGTATGCCGTTTCGTGGTTATGTCACCATCTCCCATTTAAAAAAATTTTTTTTACTGTTTCACTTCATTACTGCTGTGTAAGTGCTTCATGTGAGTGCCATAGGTGATTATGTAGGTGGGTTCCTTCCAACTTACCTCAAAACTGATGAAAATCTCGTTATGTCGTCCTGTAAAAACAGATCTCCTACATAACCCAAGGACCTACTGTATATGGCCAGGAGCTAGGGAAAGAGAGAGAATTGATGATCATGTGATAAATGTTTCTGATCCAGGCCTAGAAATGCTTCTATTACTTTCTGTCACACTCCACTGGCTAGGACTCAGTCACATGGCCATCCAATAGCAAGGGAGGCTGGGAAATGTAGTTCATGTGTCCAGGAAGTAGAGGGAACAGGTTTTAAAGCACATATAACAGCCTGTGTGTGGTATACAAATAACTTAAAAAGTTATAGGCACGGAAGGCTTACAACAACAACAAAATCAACTCCATTTTACCCTCCTAGCCCCTCCCCTGCTTCTGAATTAACCACCGCCAGCTCTTTGAAAAGATGTGGCAGTGAGCATGACCTTATACTTAGCTCTATGCAACAACATACACACTTTGGAGCAGGAGAAATTCTACATCTGAGATTTTAAACTAACTCTGAGTCAGGAATGCAGAGTTCAGTGAGCTATGTCCCCTGCCAGCTGGATGGTAGTATCCAGGGATCCCTATCACTACAGAGCAGGGCTTCTCAGTTGGGTACTGTTCACATGTTTAACTGTGTAAGACTTTGCCTTTGGGGGCTGTCCTGTGCACTGCTCAGCAGCATCCCTGGCCTCTATCCACTAGATGCCAGTAGCACTCCTCCCGCTAGTTGTGACAATCAGAACCGTCTTCTGATATTGCATATGTGCCCCAAGAATCCCTTCCAGAGAGGCTGAACCTGAGAGACCCGGAGAGAGGAAGGTGGATGTTGTTACTCTGAGCCTCAGATGAGGACACCACTGAACTTCAGGGAAGAATTCCCCTGCGCTTAAATTGTAGAGAAAGGTGAGGTTGTGGAGGAATAACATTGATGTATGCTTGGTGTGGAAGACCACACCTGGTGCTTTACACCAGCCTCGCATTTTAAGGTTAAGGAGTCGCTTTCTCCATGACTCCCTCCATCCTCCATGTCTCATCCCTGTCATATCTAGCGGCCAGAAGCATGACGACACTGGAACAAAAGTTGGGATTTGGAGGATAGAGGGAGCTGGTGTCAACCTGATTTATCTGTTGTAGCCCAAACCATCTTTGTTTTTAGTTTTTGTTTTTGTTTTGGGGGTTTTTGTTTGTTCTGAAGTGCAGCCCCCTTGTGGATAAAGATTGACTCTACATCTCTGATTCAGCTGTCCTGTGGAGACGAGAGACAGACATTAAGGAAGAATTAAGAATGAAGACAAGCATATTGATCTCCCTCACCAATCTCCTGCAACCGATGCTTCTTAATCACGGAGCAAACCAGAGACCTGGTGCACTACTTTAATGAGCATCCATTCTATTTCTCAGTCCTCATGATTGGAAAGGAAGCTAGCTCCCTGCTTCCCTACCTGGCTCCTCTTTGTGTTTCTGATTCATTTTCTCATATCGCATCTATATTTCATTTTATGTATACATGCATACATATATTTCCACATTTTTATATGTGTTTTGCTATAGCACTGGAGGTTTATTATTGTAGATCATCCTGAGGCACCTGAATATTTTGCAAGACAATGAGCCTCTGGAATCTCAGTATCCCAGGAACTAATTTTGTGCAGCAATAAGGGGGGAAGGGAGAAAAAGAAAACCGTAACTATACATCTGGTTTCTAGACAGTATTAAGATGGCATAACTTGTTCCTGTCTGAGTAAATTCAGTGGGTGTATATTATATAGCGCCTGTTTAAAATGTGCAGCCAAATCAGTGCCATTCTTTAAATTGGAAACAAACCTCATGGCTTTTGCCACCCTAAGTGTGTGCCTCCTATTTGCAACTCTGTTCAGGTGAAAGTGGCCAACTCTTATCCCAAGAGGGTGGGCAGGCAGGAGAGCTCCTACTGCCCAAGCATACATTTCTTCCTCCTTCTGAATAATATTTTATAAAATTGTAAAGGAAATGGACACCCTAAAGTGGCCGGGTAATGCCATGTCATAAACTTCGTGCTCTTATTTGGCGAGCAGGAGGAGGCTTGTGTTCTGAGCAGCGGGCTGCATACCCAGAAACGGGGGCCCTGTTCCCGGGTCTGTTTCTGGTTTTGTGTCACCCAGGGGAAATCAAGACTTTTGTCAGGGCCTGGGCTTGCCCATCTCCAAAGTGTGCATACGCACTCCCTCCCTCCCTTTCTCGGTCCCCAGCTGCACCTTGCATTTATTGGGTATTCAGAGAAATAGATGACCCAATGTTTACGAAACATTGGAAAACTCTTAAGTAAAATCATCTTATGGAAGCCTAAATTGTTATCAACCGCATTGTTATCCTTATTGTTACAGTGTACATGCCATTGCATATTTGCAAATTATATACAGCAATTACCTGAGTACATACAGTAATTCAAGTACCATCATTAGTACTTGACATTAATATCTCATAGCAACTTGAAGGGCAATAAATGGCACTGGGATTGTTGCCCTTAACACTTGATTGTTTGTTGGGGCTCAGGATTTGTGAGACACTGTAATTAAGAGAATTTTAAGCCATATCTAATTCAGGCTTCATAATCCCCAACATCCTCTCCCTGGCAATAGCCCTGTGCTCTAAGAAGGTCCCAGAATGCTAAAGTTGCCAGAAACATTTGAGCTTATCTCCTTTAAAGCTTCCGTTTTGCAAATGAAGAAACCAAGGCTCAGAAAGATCAAGTGACTTTTCCCTATGCCACGTAGTTAGTGAAAATGTCAGCACTGGAACCATGTCTCTGAATTTCCTGTCTGGTCCTCTTTCCATTGCCCTGCACCGCCTGGGAAAGGTGGAAAAGAAAAGAATGGGGTGGAAAGGCAGGCTGTGTGGCCTGCTTGTGAGATTCCTCAAGAGTGAGAGGTCCCCAGTCTGTTGAGAGTTTATCAGCCTTTCCCAAATGTACTCTAAAAGAATAATTGAGGTTGACAAGAAAGATGGAGATCAAAACATAGCCTGTGGGTTAGAGATATGGAGGCATGATTAGTCAAATATGGGATGGTTTTGCTGGTGAGTCGCAGCATCATCTTCCAACATGGCGTTGTACTCCCTGAAGTCCATCTCCTGTCTCTGAGAAGTAGGTGGCCTCCATTTCCTGCCACCTTTACAGCTGGAGTGTCAATGAAGACTGTCAATTCCTGGCACTTGGTTGGTGTTCTCTATAGGAAATACTCCGAAGTAAGCTGTTGATGATGGGGGAGGTGGTTATTTGGGTGGATTCCAGGGGAGGAGTATGGCAGCCACATCACTGCCGATGAAGCAGTGATTCCTATTACTGTGTGGAAGCACTTAGGGCTGACAGGTATTCTCCAGGTGGTCCACGGGCAGTCTTTCATTATATTAATATTTTCTTTACAATGCGGGACTGTTCCTGGCAGGAACTAGTAATGTGCTAATGATAGTTAATGTGACTCAGACAATCCCAGTTTGATTTTCATGAGCAGCAGTGCATCCTCCCATTTTCTTTGGTAAGGAATCCTTTTTTTGAGTAGGTCATCAGAGATCGCTCCTGCTTTAGCAGGCTAAGGTTTATACAGAAAGACTGACTTTTGGAAGAGAGATCCATACTACTTCTAGGGACATGGAAAAGCTAATGATGTAGTATAACCCTGAGATTCAGTATGGTATTGAGCATACTAGGCCGGAAGGCAAAGGACCACAAATCTCGTACTGACTTACCTACCAAGGAGCTTTGGACTATAACCACTCACTAAACATTTCAGGGCCTCACCTTTCTATTCTGTGAAATGACAGGATTTACTTCAGTCAATTCTAAAAACCCCTTTCTAGGCATAAAATTACAGGGACGTAAAGTGAATTAAAAATTGATGGTACAATTTAGGAGGAAGCTTCCCAGGATATGGAACTCCTAGATGATTTGATTGTAGTCCTTCTGAAACACATAAATTACAGCAAATGACCCAAGAATCAGAATCCTGAAGTATCAAACTTCTAACGTGTGAGATAATAGCTTTATTTTCATGCCGTCTTCAAACCTTTTCCCAAAAATGACAAAACGATTTTCAACCATGAGTATTGAGTAATGACATAGCAAAGCATTGGCCATCATAGACTATATCAGTGTTTCTCACACCATGCTGTGGAATGGTGAGCGATCAGAGTGGGGAACTGAGGCACAGACTTGCTGACATAGGTGTTTGGTGATAAAATATCAGTTAAAAATATATCTACTTGGGCTGGGTGGAGGTGGGCAAAGGGGGGATGTGGGATATGTGTAATAGTGTCAACAATAAAAAAACCTACTTGAAAATTCATAAAGCTGATTTTCATGTGACTAGTGGGATCCATCCTATCTTTCTTATTACCTCATTCCACACACATAAACACACACACACACACACACACACACACACACACACACACACAGAAACCCAGTGGGGTAGCTCTTTGATCTGCTATGACCTTGAGAGAGAATTTGCCCCTTATGAATTCATGAATTGGAGCCACACTGTACTTTTTTATTTCCACATAGAATTATTAGAAGGTTTCCCTTATTGCCCAATGCAGCTACCAGGAAGGTTTCATTGTGTGTGCCTCCAGCCCTGAGGTCTGAGGAGTTAAAGGAGTTTAGGGGGGAGATGCCGAGAAACCTCTCTTCTTTCTGCAAAGCCATCTTAATCACTCCTGCCTCCTTTCTTCGGGTTGATTTACATAGCAGTGTGACATTTCATCATTAAGGAAGCAGGTCCCAATCTTCTGTGTCTTTTTCTTGGCTCGTCTGGCAAGCAATTCTCTTTTGCAAGCTATGAAATCCTTAAGGAGGACTTCCTGGCAAGGGAAAAATCCTCAGTCATCCAACAGTCTCTCACTTTTCTATTTTAAATCTTGGCCATGCACATATGGTTGGGCATGTGTGTCTAAAAATTTCTTCCACATTGACTAACTTGAGCTATTTAATAGATGGTGCTGGCCGTGGGCCTCTTCAGCAAATCCTGCGATGCTCATCTCCCTCCCTTGGGAGGCAGAAGACCGCCTCATGCATTTGCCTTTGTGCTTTCCTTGTAATCTCCCTCCATGGCCTCGATGGAGCATGAGTGTTAAAGCCTGCTTCTCTGCTCATTGTTCTGCAATTAGCATCATCTCTGCTCTCCTACCTCCAGCAGAAAAGAGATCCCCAAATATCTCAGTTAATGTTCCAGCAAGTGCACTTCCCTTAGTGCTTTCCTGGGGGATGTTCTATCCCATTCCTAAGGACAGAAGAGCTCCCGGACATGTCTACCCTATGCTCTCGAGGGCCTGATGGTGTATGTGTGTGTAAATGTAATGCGTCTCAACCTTCACTTTCTTCCAAAACTTGGAATCTCTTATCTCCAACAGTCATAGCACAGACCAGGTCCTATTAGGTCCTCGGAAATTGTGGTTGAAGTGAATTCATGATGGGTTCTGGCAACTTTGCTCCTTCTCCTAGGTTGTAAAGAATGGGGCCACAGGGACAGAGAGGAATGGCAGAGGCATGCACACAGAGCTGATCCCCACTGTGCCTCCTCCGAGCACACAGCTCAAACACCCGTGGTTTCTTTCCTCAGCAATTTAGCAACTCCAAGAAGCTGAGAAAATGGTACCCCATGATCCAAAAGAATGACTAATCTGCCAGAAGGCGAATGTTCTGTCTTCCCAGAGGAGAATGTTCCTAAGAAGACAAAGAGCAACAATAACAACAACAGAATAACAATAATAGCATGGGGGATGAGCTGTAGATTAATACACAGACGTTTAGGAGCTTACAGAATTGCCCCCTCCCCCCATCTCCCTGGGAATTGCGTGTTTTGTCTCATTGCGTGCCTGGACTGTTTACAGCGTCTGCTGTAAGAGCAGTGATATTATCCTCCCAGAAATTTCATTTTTTTGTTGAATGTGAAATGTGTCCCCTGAAGTTTATCACAAACAGCATGAAGAAATAAAACTCCACGTGGCTGGTATTCAGTAGACTTCATCCCCATCAAAATGGCAAGCCCTTAAGTAAAAAAAAGTCTGAAGGGGTGTGATAGATGGGAGTATTGGGCTTACCTTCTTGGAGGGGTGCCTTGGCAAAGTGCATGGTTTCAAACTATATAAAAATGATGCTGCTGCAGTAAGTGGGAAGAACATGTTGTCATTTTTGGACTCCACACAAAGGCAAGAGTAAACAGCATTAAAATGGAATCTCTATTTTAAACTTACCTTTCTCTTTCTAGAAATCACATCAAAATCAGATGACACATATTACTTCATATCTTCTAAGGATGTAGCAGCCTCCCAGCATAATCCACAAAATCGTTAGCTTCCCAATTGCTAGTCAGATATATACGGTCTGAAGGCACCCCCAATTTTCATTTTGATTCTAAGAACTCAGCTTCGTTAGAAATTGTCAATGAAATGCCAAAATGCATTTAACGGCCTTTGCTTTTGTTGGCATCTCTGAGATGAAGATATTTAAGTGGGGTGGCCCCTCTTCTCCTTTATCTCACTATGTTTCCCCATACTTTGAACAGCTTTTTCTCTTTTCTCTTGCTTTGCTTTTTTTTTTCTTAGTTCAAAAGTGCCATGTAAGGGCATCTGCACCAAAAGACTCAGAACACAGGCCTCTTAAAAGTGTAAGAGCAACTGCAGAGAGGACTTGGGGCGATGCTGGCCAGGGGGTTCTTCTGCTGCTCTGCTCTTCCTCGAAGACTGAGATGAGGAGACACAGGGTGGAGTCCCAGACACCCTCTGAGGCTGCTTGGCTGGTCCTTCTGAAGGATGGGAGCTGCAGAGAAGAAACAAACATCCCTGCAGAATCACTCTGACGGCGTTCAGACCCTTCCCGGTTAATGCCTAGTTCTTGCATGGCCCTCGCTCTCTACTGCGCCCTGTTGGAAGGGCTTTAGACCTGTTACCTCTTTACACCTTGCAACAGTGGTAGGAGACAGGAACTATTCTTCTATTTTAAGAAACCGAGGCAGAGAGTGGCTGTGGAAACTTGATAGGTCACAGAGCAGTGAGGCCATCTGGCACCAGAGGCCAAACTCCTCCCTGCTCTGCTGATCCAGTTTTATCAATGGAAGAACCTTGGAAGGTCAATGTTAAATGTACTGTGCTTTGACTACCAAGCCCACAGGCCATCTTTTCATTGTAGTGCAAGCAACTTAATTTTTATTTTTCCTTGTTTGCATTGATCTTCTCTGATCACTTCCCAAGACCAGCTTGGGGCCAATAGTTGTATTTGTTAACACTTGCCCAGCAGTCCAAAGATGCAACTTCCCCAGTCCTAGAAAAGGTATGTCTGTAAGCATACACTGGAAGTAAATGTGTGATCTTACTTCATTAATAGTCCTACGACTCTGGTGCCATCTATCTCAGGTGGCTGGAAACAATCTGTACTCAGACTGACTCCCCCTCATTGAGTGTCAATTCAGTCATATGCAATATACCAGAGGACATGAAGATAAAATACAATGTTGCTAATTTGGAGCTTTTATTTTTGGGAAATTATTTTTTTCTAAAAAGAGAAAGTGACTAATATTCACTCTTCTAATACATAGATATTGATCCTTACTGTGCATCTAGAACTATGCTAAATGAGGCAGGGAACATGATGGTACATAAATAAGGCTCCCTGCTCTGGGGGATCATAGACCACTAGAGAGAGACAGGGTGGAAAATGAAAGCCTACAAAATAAAGAAAATTGAGAGTCATAAGAAAGTGAATACAGTAAGTATTACACCTGCTTTAAATACAAATTTTTCTGAATTTGAAAGGAAGGGAAAGAGAGGAGGAACTAACATTTATTATGAAACTACACTCTTTCAGATGCTTTCTTGAGTGTGTTTGATGTAATTATTGCAATAGCCTTGAAAGGCAGATGGGATTATTTCTTTATTTTACAGACAAAGATGTTAACTCATCCAAAAAGTTAGCTACCCTGCCAGAGGGTGAACAGGTTTGTCTTCCCCGGTACTCTCACCATGGCTCACCTAACTATCTGGTGGTAGATTTAGATTTTTAAAGCCAGATCTCAGGTGAGAGTGGTCAGAGAAGGCTTCTTGGAGCAAGTGTACTTGAGCTGATCAAGACTGAGAGCATTTGGGCCGGAAGAAGTTAAGGTGATTCCTGGCAGGAATCAGCATAAGTAATGTGGTGTTAAAGAGACCCTGAACACACATTGAGCCAGAGAAAACATAATAGTACTAGAACATTGATTTAGGGGAAGAGTTGGAGATGTTAGAGGGAGGCATAAAGCTAGGTTTGCATCAGTATTAGTTAAGGGTGGTGAAAGAAACCACCATATTCACAGTCACTAATCTTTCAATCACATTGCTACATTCAATCTGGAATATAACACCAATAATATTTTACATTAGATTTATTAAAATTGGTTTTCATAACAAGATATATGGGTTACATAGGAAATCATCTCTTTTCCTGCCTGTTATCATTTATTGAATTGCTCTTTGGTGAAAATAAGCTGTGTCAACCCCAATGCTGGCCTTATCCTCTTACCTTACCATGCTGGTCATCCTTTGATTTACCTGAATAGGTCAAGTAAAGGACTCCCTTGTGGATCCAGATAGAGAGGCCGCATTCCACCAGGACTGGAAATGGAGGGTGGTGACGGCGCAGTCTTCTTTCTGGGGCATGTATAACTTTCTGAAAATACTCTTTCACATTCTAAAATATTCAGGGTGCTTTTGTTGTTCTCACCATAAAAAAATAATCATCGAGAAAGTATTATCATGTTTACTTTAAAGCAACTCTTTTCTACATTTTAATTAAAAGTTGTAATTCACCATCTTTTGACCAAGTTATCTTAAATCTTCATCTTATTGGTAATGGGTATTGGGCAGATTCAAGAAAGAAATGCAAGTGTTACTTAATGCAAACAGTAAAATCTGGGCATTTGTAGAGATACGGTTCTGCTCATTTCATGGGCTGTGCTAACTCTGCCTTTTTAATTAGAAATATCCTCTTGCTTATGCAGGAATCCTGGGAAAGGGGTATTGTCTTACTCATTATGTATTCCACGAGAATTGCAAGCGGACAAAACCAGGCATAATATGATGACTGTTGTGTTATTAAAGCACTTTAATAAGGTTACTCCCTCAGTAGAGTGAGCTTTTCAAATACCCATTTCTTTTTCAAGAGGTGAGCTACATGGAGCAGGATGCTGGGTGCTCCTCTGGGTATATGCAAGGCCCCCTTTCTGTATGTATTTTACAGATTTCTATGGGTGTACTCCCAGGACTGGTGCCTCTGCCTTTTTAGTCCCCTGTCCTACCTTAGGGAGTGTTGTCCCAGAAAGCCTTGGGATTTCTATTTTAGTCCTATGGTCTATTAAGAGGAAAGAGTTTAAAATAATGATATATGGGGAAAGGTCTGTAAACAAAGATTCACTCCAGTTGGGGCATTTCTATGCAACTCTGACTGCTATTTTTTACCCCTCTGTGCTCAACCCCCACCAGCTAAACACATTGGTTAAGATTTCAATCTGTAATAGTTTTCATTAAAAATAAAATCTTTAATGGTACTAAAAGTGTCTTTTAAGAAAGAAAATGGAAGTAGTGAAGAAGAGTGGGAGATGGGAAAGGAGAGGGAGAAGAAAGGGAGGGAGGATGAAAGGCAGAGAAAGAGGGGAAGGAAGGAGAAAAGGGTTTTTTTTTTGCTTTTTTTTTAAAAAAAGGGGGCCCACGCAATTGCAGCAGAGCAAAGACTTAGCTATATGCATTACTTTGATTTCAAATTATTTTTAGCATGGTTTTATTGTACTCATTGTTACATACATAAATCTTTAAAGTAATACGTTTTGTAAGAAATGGTCATAAAAATTTACAGCCAGTAACTTTTCCCCTGTCCCTTACAATGATATTCTACTAAAACCATTAAATGGTTCTCATTAATGCCCTTTAAATGATTGTGTAATGACCCACAATCGCTTGTAAGTGAACAACCATTAAAGAATTACCAGTTCTTAGCATGCTTTTAAGTACAGCTTAAATACATGGGAGGTAACATATAATATATTAGAAAAAGTATTAAATTTGAAATAGTAAAAACACGATCATCACAAAAGAATGAATAGGTGTGCAACTCTACCCTGCAATGACCACGGTTCCTACTGAACACGTTATTACAGTAGATTTTATGGCATTTGTTCTTTTCCCGTATTGAATCTCTTCCTTTTTTTTCTGGGATTAAAAGTAATAATAATAATAAAACCCTGCCACAACAGGAGTGAGAGTGCATATAAAAGCAAATGGGAAAAATAATGAAAGCCATGCATAGCAGACAGCAACCTATCTGAACAAAAAGTGCACAGTCCAACCTGAGGTAGTTTCTAAAGGAGGGACAAATATTCCTTTTTCCTTCAACATACAGATGTTAGGTGTGGGATAGTATAAGCACTCGGATGATTGCATTTTTTTACGTATCAAAGTATTCCACATCATGGGAATATGGTCAAAGATAGTAAAATACAATAACTCTTACCGAAGGTGGAAGGTCAGATTAATCCCCTGCTATTCCAGGCATGTTTTGTCGGAAGTTAACCCACCCATGTAGAGTTGGGCAGTTGATTTGTCCTAAATTACAAATATCAAATAAAGAGGTTGGTGGCATTTGTTTTTTTAAATTCTTTCTCTCCCAATAGACCTTGTTTATACTCAAATGCCATCTTGGTGTTGCGGCCATAGAACCAGGGCCACAAGAATCTTATCACCAGACAGAGCAAGGTGCAGGGTGAGCAGAGTTATACCAGGGACAAGAGAAAATTCAATGCAGTAATTTATTTATTTATCAGGAGTCATCAGAGGGAGGAGGACAATGGCAGGAGCAATTTGGGGTCAGAAGGTACATACTCTTTTTGTGTCATTTAGAAACTCAAGATCCACATTGGATTCCCCAACTGGCATCCTCTTGGCCCCTCGGATTGATGACACAGTAGTTTATTTGTTCTCCAGCAAACTCTCTTTATCTTTGCATGTATAACCATTTTTTTTTTTTCGAGTTGCTTCCTTCTGATGCAGTGAGCCAGTGGCAGGGAGGCAATTGATCAGAATTGTTTCTCTGTGTCTTTAAAGTCTCATCTTAGTTCTTACTTCCTCTGGGGACCCTTCCCTAATCCCACACAACTGTTCTCATAATGGTTATCGAATGTTAGTATAGCCACATAAGATCTGGGAAGGCAGGAATTATGTCATTCTGTTCATGCCTGGATGCCTCTTCCCTAGCACTGTACCTCACAATACAGGGTTTCAAGGAGGGGATCAATGAGGTAAAAAAGGGGATATCTGTAATACAACAATAAAGATAAATTTAAAAATATATGTAACATATCAGGTTATTACACTTACCCATAAAGGTTGCAAAAATAAATTCTGTTGGTCAACTAAAGCTGTGGATAATTCTATATAGATTACTATTCAAAAACACGACAGTGTTGGAAACCTATAAAATCATCACCAGAAAGTAGAAAGTTGGGCCTGTCAGGACTAAAACGAGTCCCAGCATTCCCTACTCTCTCCTTGATGTGCCTCTCCCTCTTCCATGTTTGCCCTCTCAGACTCCATTCTCTTTCAAGCAACTGTGCTTCTATTATTCTTATCATTTTCTCCCATTCCACAAAGCTCCATCTCCTCCAAACGTTCCCCCCACTTTTCCCCATCTCATGGATGTCTTTGCATGCTGAAACTTTGTCATATCATTTAAAAAGGAACGTTCCTTTTCTATGACAGCAATTCTGAGCATTGGTGGGTTTGTGGGCAGCATCTCCTTGGTACTCTCCGGTCCTGAGAGCAGCACAAGAAAGTGGCGTGGAGAAAGAAGGCTTGGGTTAACTTGAAGGCTGAGCTGGGATAAAGCATTTTTCTTAATTGATTCATAAAACAAGTCCAGCATAGAAACAAAGATAAAAACAGACAACCAAAGCAAGCTCTTCATCCTCCCAATAATTTCTTAGCTCCATTTCAGCTGGTAGTATCTTTCAAAGTCAGGGGACCTTTCTCTTCCCCGACGGTGAGGACACATCCAACTCTGAGCCCCTTCCCGGCGTGCCTGGCCATGGCTGCCACACTGTGTGTTATTTAAGAAGCTCCACTTGGCTCCATGCTCTGCAAAGGAGAGGAGCATATGGCCTGGACTGTTACAAATATTCACGAGTCACATTGCCCAGTCCTGAAGTACAGCCACCTCAAGGGCAATTCTCCAACAGCTCATATTGGTTTACACCATGGAATGAAGAGCAGATGAAGTTCCAGGAGGTGTTCAGAGGCGACAGAATGCGGTGACGCAAGTTAGAACCTGGTCAGTATGCTGGGCTGCACGTCCCTTCTGGAAGGAAGCATGGAGTGTTGGGAGAATATCAAAGTGAGGGATGCCACTCTCTGGCTCCATTTAGAGACCCAGTGATCTGCTAAACCCTTCTCCAGAAAGACCTGGAGCAGACTTGGAGGCAAGGAAGATTATGTTCATGGACTCCCCGGAGACTTTCCTCTTCTCTCCATGACCATGAGGAACTCACCTTGCTTTATGGTGTTTGTTTGTTCCAGAATACCACATGCCCCTTGCAGTAGATTCTCCCAGTCACAAACAAGTGTTCATGATTTTAAGAAAAGGTCTTTACTTGTAGGAAACTTGCAAAAAAAGTTTAGATTGTGGATTTTTGTTATTATTTTGGCGGTTGTCTTTATTGTAAAATTTCTGAACATTTCTGTGGAAGCGGCCCTAAGTGTGTTTGGACATATTGTGTGTTTTGTCAAAGTGTTCAATAAGCACAGTTAAAACAAATAGCGTTGGGGGATAAAAAGTCTTAGCTGTCAGATAATCTAAGAGTAAACTATAATAGATTCCTGATTTAGAATACAATGTACTATTTGCCCTTTGTACTTCTTTCTATTATAAATTAATCATTAGAGGGTTCTCTCTGAAACACTTTTTTCCTCCCTCACTGTGTATCCTGTTTCAACTTTCCCCTTGCTGGCAACTGCACCTGACTATAATTTGGGGAACACAAATTGTAGTGGTTCAGCACTTTGTGACTCCTCTAATAAGTTAATGTCACTCCCCTCTCCTGGCACAATTCAATTCAGAATGGCTGCACTGTATCATTAGTGCATTAAAAAAAATGTTGTGTTTTTAGACTGAATACCTGGAATTAGTTGGGAGCCTGATGATCCAAAACAGACTTTTTTTTATGGTGCTTGGGAGCCCCGAGGAAGCAATTCTTGTTTAAGCATCTGCATTATGAGAGAAGCCCAAGTACTTCAAAAGTCTGTGCAGGATGCTCAAAATAGGCATCTTGCCAAACAGAAATTGAAACCCATATATGTACCACACTATTTGCCTTACAGAAATTAATTTCCAGCCAGCGGCACCTCGGATTATTTAATATTTATCTTTAGCTGCAGGAAGAAGAATCTATTACTTTATGAGTTGATTTTATTATTTTACCTGAATGTTTCGGTCAGTCTTTCCAGTAAAAGACACTTACGGTCTCTCCTATGACCTGCCTATCACCCTCTTTTTAAATTATTTTTCTTATTGAAGGATTCAGAAGCCATGGGAAGATTCATTTTTAAGTCACTTGATTTCCCCAGTCAGTTGCCTGGGAAGAAACGATCAGATCCATGCAGTGATGTGAGAAAAGGTCCTGGATCCGTTGAATGGCCTGGGGAATGGTAATAGGTGTCACAGAACTAGGTTTAGATCCCAGGTAAAGAACCTGACTTCTACAACCTCTCCCCACCTCTGTGACCTGAGAGAGATCCCTTAACTTTCCCAACGCCTCCCCCTCATCATCTGTTCCTAATTAGTTTAGCGTCAACAGTCCCTCCATGGCTCTATCCCCAGCGATGTGTCATTCTGAAATGCCACCAAGGTCCTACAGTTCCTCCTTCTGTTGCTGAAATTCCAGAGAGTGGTGTGCTGTGTGGATTGTTGGCACCCATGAAATTAAAGCAGCAAGAAGGAGATTTGTCAGCGTGTGGAGTACCAACATGACTGATAGAGTATCGGGGGGACTTGAGTGTATAAAAAGCCACAATATTGCAAAGTACCTTGTAGATGGGAACTGTTAAATATCAATGAAGCATTGCTGTGTCTGCAGCGTCAGCACTTCCCTGTGACCACAGTGAGAGGATGCTAAAATGTCATTTCATGGACCACATTATGTGCTGCTTACAATGAATATTCTGGCCATGGTTTATTACATTTTTGATAAATTGTAACTTCTTGGACCCAAATTCGGTTAGCTTATCTCTAGTGCCATTTAAATATCTTGACTTAAAAGACTGAATTTGCCCCAAAGATTTAATCATCATTCAGCAGCGGTCTGTAACCATGTGGTACTAATTTAAATTACTGTAGCAATGGACAAGTCTCTATCCAGAAATTAATAAATGCAATTTATAAGGAATGTTAAGTAACAACTAACAATTTAATGCTTTGTGAGTTTCAGCCAAACTGATTAAATAATTAAAACAGATTTCTAGGGATAGAGGAAGAGATTTTACCATAAAAGAGATAAACAGTTTGGGAATTGCATGCATTCTTTTAGACATTTAAGATAATTAAATCCAAAACCTATGTTAAAATAACACTAAAGGTCTGCTTTAAATCAGTACTGGGAATTGCTAAGTTAAGAGTTGAACACCATCCTGATGTCTGCCCCCTTGTTTTGAATAAGGCATTTGGGGACTCTCGGAGCACTGGGTCAGTTTATAGAGTGAGCTATTGGTGGAACAATATTGGTCTGAAGCACAAATGGATGTACTCTATAGCACTTCCATCTTACAGTGATGTTTTTAGGCTTTTACTAAGCTTGACTAGATGTTGAGAATCTGCCGGAGTTTTTGTACAAACCTGAAACTTTCTTATACGTGATTTTCAGACTCTTATTTATTTTAAAAAAAAAAAGAGTAAAGGAATTTAGAGATCATAGCTGTTTTAATTTAATGTGCAATAAGTATAACATGTATATTTATGGGCTTCAAGGAATTCTTTTTGCAACCTATTGTGAAGGGCTTGTATATGAAGAGTATAGGTATGTCTCTGTGATACAAAGATTAATAAAGCATCAAAGCATTCTGCTTTCTGATTAATAATTTTATAGGCAGCAAAAGCAGATGGGTAGCCCCTTTGAAGGAAATGACCATGGGTTACAAATAGGATGTATTCCTTTTTGGGATAATTTTTTATTGACTAGCACAAATGCCTTGAAAAGTGTCCACCCATCATCCTTTAAATTGTATCTGCAGCCCAGCAACCCTGGTGAAGAAATACCAATTAGCTAACCTTTTGTGCCAGTGCCTCCCACCCTAACGGTACGAATGCTGGGTGGTGGTCTCCACAGAAACGAGTGGGAATGTGGAAGTGGTTTGAAGAGGCCAGCTATTTGGGGGTTAAGTTGATGCAAACAGAATGTTCTGCTCAGTAGGTTTAAAATTCATTATCTTCCTAATTGAACATAGCATACTTTCCTCAAAATGCACTTTTCTCTCAGAGGGAAGGCAGGGGAAGGTGGATAGGTAGGAAGAGATCAACCAAAGACTTCGCATGCATATATGCATAACCCATGGACAAAGCCACTAGGTTGGTGATGGTGTGTGTGTGGGGGGGTGGTGGTGGAGGTGGGCTAGAAGGGGTCAATGGGAGATAAAGAGGGACATATGTAATACTTTCAACAATAAAGATGAAACATAATAATAAAATAAAAACAAGAAAGAAAGAAAAAAGTTTTTCTTCATATGATAACTAATTATCCTGGTTTGCCCTGGACCCGGGGGGGTGGGGGTGGGGGTGGGGAGAGCTTCCCGGGATGCAGAATTGTTAGTGCTAAAACTAACAGGCAAATCTAGATGAGTTATGCATCTTACCTTTTAACTTCTCTTTCATTATCTTGGTGAATCATATTGTCACCTATTCAATAATTCTGGACTTTTCTACTTATTTTTCCACATCCAAACTTCCACTGGGTACCATCATTTTATTCTTGTCTCTTCTCCAGACTCCCTGTTATTGTCTGAGCTCGAGCATTATCCTGGTTTTGCCCCGACTATGACAGCTACTGTTGGACTTGCTCTCACCCCAGTATCCCTGTGATTCACCTTCCAGTGATATTTAAAATGCATATACACTTCGTTAAGCGTTCAGTGTTACTTATTACACAAAAGCCAAATGTGTGTACACAGGAAGAGGGACAGCCTTCCAACAGCTGGTTCCCATCAAAATCTCCAGGCTCACCTCCATCCACATCCTTCTTCAACTCTATTTTCTAGCCAATTAGACCCACTTGGAGTTTCATGGAGGCAGAATACTAATTCCCATTTGTACCTCTTCCCAGCCCCAATTAATCTGGCCAGCATCTAACTATTTTTCAAGACCCAGTCCAAGCAGCCCATTCCTTTAGGAAATCCTTCCTGTCCCCAAATGAAATTGACCACCGCTAATTCGGTGCTAGATTGTGCTTTATATACTCATTATGTTACGGTTGTTTATTTCTCTGTTAATTGTCTGTTCTAGATTATGTACTATTTTAGTGGAAGGGACCTGATTTATTAATATTTATTTCCAGGTTTCAGTGTCCAGTCTGACACAGAGCAGACACTGGAATGTTGGTGGAATGGATGCAGAATCTCTCTCCCTGAATCACTGGCACAAAGACAGCAGAGAAATGTGTGTGGTGAGTCTCCCAGCACTTTGACAATGCCCTTCTCATAGCACCTGATTGGAACTTGTAGTTATTTACTTGTTCATCATGTTACTATTGTATCATCTATTTGCTCATAGAGGAACTTTGAAATGTAGATTTTATGTCCACTTTAGATCATTATTTTCCTATGCTATATTAGTTTTGATTCAGATCTAGACAAATGTTGACTGCCTGGCCAGCACTCATCTCTCTGCCCCACCCCAGGCCGTTATTCTTCCAAAAGAAACCTGTTTAGTTCATGGCCCCTCTCCTTTGTGGGATCCTGTACTTCTGAAAAGGTTGCTTCTGTTCCCTCAGGGGTGGCTTCTGATTAGCCTAAAGCAATTGCAGTGGCCCCTTTCCCTATCACTCTATAAGGAGGGCTAGAAGTTTGGGCTTGTGATGCAATTCTGGCCAATGAAATGTAAGACGAGTCTGTTGGGAGTCTTTGGGAAATGTTCCCGCTTACAACAAAGGTACTGAGGAAGAAATGGTCTCAGTATCTAGATGTCATCCTATTTATATGTGACATCTAAAACTACTGTAGTTATGTGACATTGAGGGAGGTCAACATTTTGATGAAGCCCAACTCTGAGACCAGCATGGCAGAAAAGTAGAAAGAACCTAATTTATACATATATATATATCTCCTATCTAATAAAGAGGTAATATGCTAATTGACCCTCATGCCATTGCAAAGGTGGTGGTGCCCACAGCCAATAAGGAGTGAATATGCTAATTGACTGCCCCACCCTCAAAGATGGCGGTGCCCACAGCCACAAGACAGCGGCACCCAGTCCCCTCGGCCCCGCTGGGGCAGCAGGTGCACAGCCTACCTCTGGAGACCACCAGTCCTCTCAGCCCCCCAGCCATCCAGGGCCTGCCCAAGGTATGGGCAAGCCTCGGATGATGGCTGTTCAACCGCCCAGGGCCACCCAAGGCTCAGGTAACCAGGGTCAGCCAAGGCTTGTGCTTCCAGCAGTGGCAACAGCAGAGGTGTGATGGGGCATTGCCTTCCCCTGATCACTGGGTCACCTCCTGCCCCTGAGGGCTCCTGGACTGTGAGAGGGGGCAGGTTGGATTGAGTGACAGCCCCTCCAATGCATGAATTTTCATGCACCAGGTTTCTCTCTCTCTCTCTCTCTCTCTCTCTCTCTCTCTCTCTCTCTCCATATATGTATATATTATTGATTATTGATAGTAGTATAGATATCTTTCATTTCCCCCCCTTATCCCCTTTCTCTCAGTCCCTACACACCCTTCAGATCTTCACCCTATTGCTCATGTCCAAGGACTATGATATAAATATATAAGTTTTCTTCTCATTCCCCCACTTCCACATCAAGGTATGTCAGTCTGTTCCATGCCTCTATGCAGAACCTAATTCTTGATGTCGTTATGGAATCTCTTATTCTGTCCCAGCTAGGGTCCCCAACTTCCTTCTTCTAGACCTGTAATTATATTACGTGTGGCTAAACGTCTCATAACTGACACAGACAAGTTTAGCACTGTAATCTGAGAAGGATGAGGCACTTTTTAAATACATACCATATGGTATGTCAAAGGGAAGGATAAAATTGCTTAAAGTATGCTTGGAGTAGAGGCAGAAGCCAAAAGGCCCACTTGAGAAGATTCAAATTCTACCATTCGTTCAATACCTATGTTAATGAATCAATCACTGAGTGAAGATTCTGTTGGGGAAATTGTACTAAGTGCTTGTAAGGAACACAATCTCTAAGTAATTGCAGCCTTTCTCTATATGAGCTAATGGTCTCATTAGTGAGCTGGGGCAATGATCTAAATGACTATATAATAAAAAGAAAGTAATAGATATTATAGCAGTGATAAGGATCTCACATTTATTGAACAATTACTATGCATCAGGCACTGTCCTAAAGACTTTTATTTACATCAGCTATGTTTCTCTCTCAAATATTTTCCTCACAGTACATGTCACTGTCTAAAAATATTTATATAAGTCTCTCTCATTCGAAAAGTGAGATGGTGAGAAAGAAAATCACTATTTTTCCTGACATTGCTTTCCTCTCAAGATAAAATCTTATTTCCCTTTACAGACTTACAAACTTCAACAAGTTTTTTAAATTAATGAACTTTATTTCTTAGAAGAGTTTTAAGTTCACAACAAGACTGAGCAGAACATATTGAGATTTCCCATCTCTCCCCTGTCTCTACACCCACATAACCTCCCCTACTAATGATAGCTCCCACTACAGTGGTACATTTGTTATAATCAACAACACAATATCGGCACATCATTATTCCTCAGAGTCCATCATTACATTAGGGCCCCCTCTTGGTGGTGTACATTTTCTGTGTTTTTGCAAATGTAGAATGACAAATAGCCGCCATTGTAGTGTCATACAGAACAGTGTCCCTGCCCTAAAAATCTCCTGTGCTCTGCCTACTCACCCCTCTTTCCCCCCTCACCCAGTTTTTTCTTTTTTTAATGAATAAAAGCCTTTTAAATAAAAGGCTTCTCCTAGAAGCCTTTGAATTTTCACATTATATTCACCCTTTGGTCACCTACATTTCTTTTCATTCCCCTCATTCTTCTGAAACTGTCCTGAAGAAAGGTCATCCTTGACCATATTGACAATTCAGTGCCTATACCCCTGCTACTAACTTCTTTTTCCTCCCCTCAGCAGCACCATCATCTATCTACCCAGTTTACCTAAGCCAGAAAGCTCAAGCCCGCACTTAGCTCTCGCCTCTCTTTCTCTTACCGGTTAATTCTGTTTCCAAGATTTTTATGGCATGACCTTCTCCTGAAAGAAATGCAGTGTTTCTTGCCTTACCTTAAGCTTCCATCACCACTACTTGTCACCACTGTAAAAACCTCCCAGCTTCTTCTCATGCCAACCTACACCCTGTCAGGGTAACTTCCTAAAACACCATTCTCTTCCTGGAAAGGGTTGGAATGTCTTAATAGTACCTCTTTCCTGCGGAATAGCATCGAAACTCCTCAGCTGGGCTCTCAAGGTCTTCACATACCTTCCCAAGGTCATCTCTAGCCCCTCCTCCTCCCTGCTCTCTTCTATCTACATGGAAGTAGGCTGTGGCCTGAGCAGGTGCACATTCATGGCTCCAGGACTTTGCCTGGTCTCTTCTCTCTGTATGCAACGCCCTCTCTTCCTTATATAGGTAATGAGGCATATTGCAAATGTTTCCTGCTTTCCTGTTGATCTTTACATAGAACTTTTAACATATCTCTCACGTGAAAACTATTTTGCTATATTGTCAATTTGTCTATGTGCCTGATTCTTTCTCTTAAATATGAGCTTTTGAGTCAAGGAACTCTGCTTCATTCTGTCTCATTCATCAACATTTCTAGTGCTGGGTACAATGTCTCATACCTAAGAAATGTGTGTTGAATTAAAGTGATTGTGATGGTGTGAACAGAGTGTGATGGGAGCTCTGAGAGGGAGCAATTGGAAGGGTAGTTTTATTGATTCATTTATTCAACAAATATTGTCAGAATACCTACTGAGCAGGTACTCTTTGAGGCACTGAACGTAACAATGAACAAATAGAAGAATATCTTTTCCTCATGGGACCTAATATTCTATCCTTGTGGGAGAAGACAGATGCAGTGAGTTTGGCAGAGGACCAGGACCAGGAATGAATGAAAAGACAAGATAGATAAAGGACATAGGGAGTGGTTAGGGCCACTGGACAGTCTGTGACCTACCCAAAGGCATTTATATAAACTCACATTAAAATAACAGTAAGAGAAGCTACATGTGACCTGACCCATTGAACGTATTTGGGGGCCATATTTGGCCACTTGACTCTCTCTTTATGGTCCTTGGTACAGAGACATGTCTATTCCAGGTTCTGTTCCTTGAAAAAGCAGGGAGAGGCAATAGATCCCTGAACCCTGGGCAGAATTCTCCAGTCTATCTTGATCACAGTGCCTCATTTTTGTCTTATCCTCCTTATCTTGTGCTCATAGCTTTATGATTTATCAGCAGCCAAAAGTTGTCCTAAGAAAATGGTCCATTCTTATTCTTTGGGAAAAAAATACCCTGTGCTTGGGAATCAAAGGCTCAGCAATGAGTGTGCAAAGGGTAAAAAATATGCAGGTGCTGTCAGACTAGGTTCAGAAGTTTGGTGTGTTAAAAATATCTCCTGCAATAATCCTTTTAAGGGAATAGGAGAAAGAAAAAGCATGCCATTGATATGTGTAGGAGTGACTAGATGGCAGAAAAATAAAATCATAATATTTTAAAGTTGAAGAGATACTTAAAGATAATTCTAGATTAACTCTTTCACTTTATAGGCAAAAAAAGTCAAGCTTAGGAACTAGTAGCTTACCAGAAGTCATGCACCTGAATGTATTAAAATAGCATTAATAGTTGACCATTTGCTTCCTTTCCATGATAGTAACCAAGGAGTGTGAAACAATTGAAATGGAATAAGGTCTCTGGCCAGCAGATTGTAGGTGCTTTTCCAAATTTCTGTGGCCTCAGTACTCAGCTTTTAATGGAGAAGAGACATAGGACAGAGGTAGCTGGAGATGGATTATAGTTCATAAGAATATGTACGGATGATGTGTGAAATACATTTAACTCCAGCCTAAAAATTAAAGCAAGAGTTTGCAGAATTATAAGTTTTGATTGTATTATAGAGAATAGTACTGTTCATCTATTAAATTGTCTATTCATCCAATTTAAGTCATCCACCCGTTCATTATTCACAAATGCCGAACCCTTCCTATTATTTACTTCTGAGCTAAGGGCTGTGGAGGATATAATATAGCAGAATGCTCCCCCCTCCCTGCACTCAAAGAGCTCCCAGTCCCTTAGAGAGCCAGATGTGTATGAATGTTATTCCCAAATGAAGGGGAAGCCTGGATGCTGAAGGCAGTGTGCTCCACGTCAAGCAAGTGCTGTAATAAGAAGACTGCTGCACCCTTCCTAGCCAGGCTAACAGTGCCTCCTGCTCATGAGTAATCCTCTGAAGAACCTTCTCCCTCAAGCAAAGATAACCTGCTTAGCAGATATTATGAAGAGGTCTTCTGCTCCTTTTAAAGTTATAATACCTCCAAGTGACGTACCCTGTGCTTCTGTTACACTGTTCCCAGAAGGACCAAAGCTTCTTAGTGATCAGGTGGCAGCCATTCTCTGCAGCCATTGGCTCCTGAGGAGCAGGCATTTCCATCCTTCTGCAGAGCAAAGAAGAATTTGCCGCCTGCCTGAATCAACCGTATGTGTGTTGTTTGGGAGTTGTTACGAGATGTACCCCTGACAGGAGCCGGGTGCCCAGCCAGCTTCCCTTTATCAAATGGGCCAGTGCCAGTCATCATTGTTCTTGCAAGGTGATAGCAGGAGCTGCGCCCTGTTAGGAGATGGTGGCGTTCTGGCAGGGTCACGGTGGTGTTAAGATGCACAACATTTGTCAGGTTTGCCTAGAACTTCTGGAGGTTTAGTTATGAAACTTGTTAATTGAGCTATAAATATAGCTGCAGCCTTTGCCTTCAGTAAGGCAGCGTGTTAATTTGGGTTTGGCAGGGGGATGGTGCAAGCTGCCAATGTTATGTTAGGATTAGTAACGTGCAGTACATTTTAACTCCACTTCCCCATGTGCCACGCTTTCCTCCTGTTTGTTATCTTTGTGAGGGAGAGAGAAGAGAAAGCAAGCTCATCGTCACGGGCATCTGACGTTAGGGTATTTATCTGCGGGCCTGCTTTGCACCTTACGAGTCTTCTAGTAACAAGAGTTAGAAAGATAAACGCCGAAAACCACGTGTAGCACCCAGAGGGCTCGGCCACAGCCTTCTGCCCTGAGATTAGCATAACCACAGTTGCTCAGGGGAAGGGGTACCTGCTCTCGCTCCTTCCCAGGAACTCCCTCTATATAGGACATCGCTCTGTACACTAAGATGAAAATGACAATGATAAATATATGTCCTCCGTAATCAAAACATGCTCTCTCTTACTTTTTTACACACGTAGAATTACAGTTGGGATGGAGTGGGTTTATTTGCTTGTTTCCTCCTTACATTGTTATTATTATGGGGTAAACGTGTCCCTTGCTGATCTCATTGAGAAAAAAAAATGAGGATTTTAAACTGTACGTAAAAACAGCTTTGGCTGTGTATTCTGTGCTACCAGAGGAAAGGAAAGGCTGCTCAGAAGCAGTTATCACCCTGACTGTTCAGGGATGCTTGTTCCATGTTAGTCAAATAAAAGAATGAATGAATGTATGGGTCTCAATTAAGCAGAGTTTTGAGAGAGTGTTCTTTGCAAATTATCTAATCTGCTTTCTTTTCTTAAAACACCTCAGTGACCTGGAAATAGGCTGGCAAAAATGGGGAATTCTGTTTGTTGGCAAAGTGGTAGAGGAAAAGAACTCACTCCCAGCTAAATAGTGTCCAACATTTGTTTTTTTCCTAAAGCACCTGGCCTGAGTGGAAAGATGAAAGAATGTAGAAGCCTAACATTGGGGCGGGGCTGTCTGGAGACAGCACTGATTGCATTTCCCTCCTTACTAAACCTTAGAGAGGGATCCGTTTGAACTGAGCATTCTTTGTTTTTGTTGTTCCTGCTTTTCCCTTCATGGGCAAGTCTCTCACCTCCAATAAGTAGAAATTTCTACTCTTTTTTGTTTTGTTTGTTTGTTTGTTTGTTCTTGTTTCATTGGGGCCTGCTGTCTTCCTTTCTTCTTGGGTTGAGCCCTAGAACGGAAGAGCTCATGGGTACAGAAATGTGCTCAACTCTAATGAAGATTCTGTTATTTTTTTTTTGTTTCACAGTGAAACTGCATCCTGCCTCAACTACACCAGCTGTTCATTGTATTTTTCTTAAGTCCTTTTGATACTCATTTGAAATGCATTGTATAACCCATCTGGTAACCTTGCTGCTAACCAACAATTATAGTCTGACATCTGAATACAAATAATTTGGGACAAGCCACAGTGGTACACGGAAACTTATAAAACAACATCTGCCTTAATATATTCTTTACTAAAAAACATTGTGAAGAATTGATTATAGCCTCACTAAATTCTGACATGCTGAAAAAAATAATGGCTGTTCATTTTTTGAAAATTTTTACCAACCTAGGGATTGGGGAGTTGAGAGAATAATAATAATAATAATAATAATAATAATAATAATAATAAAGGTATAGGCTATGCCAGGCAGTCAACCTTTCTTCCGCTCCATCCCACTCACAAACTTGACACTGCTTGGCTCAACATTAATTCCAACTGTTGGAGGTAGGTAGAGAGCGGGTGCTATTCACAGTGTGGTTACTTTGGAGACTGAAGGATCTGGAACGAAATTGATAGGATTATTAGGTTCTGAAGCAGGGCTGCTATGGGCAGTTGTGGGTTTTCGTACTTAGGCACCAGGCTGAGTAGGCAAGTGTGTGCTGGAATCTAGCCCTGGCCTTGCTTGCCAAGCTGTGTGCCTCAGCCTGGGGCCGCGTGGGCCGGGAGCGAAGGACCTCTCCGTAGTTCATCTGCCAGGGTGGAGTGCCTTTTCGTAACTCACACAAAGATGCACTCTGTGCGAGAGGTGCCCTTGGCTGGAAATAACTCTTAAGAGAGATCCGGTCTCTCACACCACTGTTGTGTATCTGGAACTCTCTTGGGCTCTATCAATCCCTCCGTGCACCTGTCCACCCCTCCATCTCCACTGGTGGTAGGAGGAGCAAACTATCTGATGGGGCATCTGAAAGGAGAAGCCAAGCCTGGAGAGCTCTATTGTCTTTCTTCAGGGAACCAGCTGCCAGCAGGGAGCACATCTCCTGCAGGTGCCTGTGGGACGTTGAGGGAAGGGGCCGCGAGAGCAGACAGAGACCTGACCAGCGTCAGCATCTCTAATTCTAGGAGGCTCACTTTCCATCCTTCCCAACCCTGCTTTAAAAACCAGTAAGAAAGGTTATAATTTGCTCCCCGTCAGCTCACTCTTTTGTCTCAGAATTCAGAAAAAGGGATGCTATTTACTGGGCTCCCACCAGAACCTCAGAGACCATACAATTCCCCATCCTCTCCTCACCTCCCCACCACACACACACACCTATATTTATAAGAGAATTGTTCTTTTCAGCAAAAGCCATGGACTGGTGGGCTATTGGCCAGACCCAGCCTACATCATGTTTGGTTTGGCCCACAAAGTGTCTTTGGAAAATAATTGCACCAACATTTAAAAATGGGAGACTGCATGTACACATCAAGATTTCTGGCCCTTCTTAAAAATTAAAATTGGAAAATCTGGCCACGTTTGGCCTGCCTCTCCACATGGCAATAATCAGTGTGCTTTGCTCTCCCTTTCCCATGGAGCATGCGCCCTTCAGGTTACTGCTGTCCCCCCCCCCCCCATTCTCTATTGGTTCTGGGGCTGAGACAGGTGTCAGTCACCATCTATCAATCTATCATTTTACCCAGTTTTTGTTTTAAAGTAAAGGCATGTCTTTTATTTATCCCTTTCAAAAAGTTGATTGGGAAGAGTTCATTTATGAAGACACATGGGAGATAACAAATGTCTTTCTGGAATCATTAATTATTTCCATATGTTGAATGTATACTTTTTTTCTCCCGGCTGATTCACACATTATGCTACCTAGCTGGCTCCTATAGTCAGTTGGGATTTATTTAGCACTTTTTAGAGAAAGTCTTTGTTTCTTTCAAAATATAATCGATGAAAAGGAATTTGCTGCTTCTAACGCCGGGTCATTCTACCACATGAAAACTCTTCCTTATGTTAACCTGGTACATGCTCCCTGCACCTTGCACGTAATTATATTGACTCAGCCATCTGCTGTCCAGTGACAGGTAGTGCTGCTGGTAGTTCTAAGAATTGTTCACTTATGTTCTGTGAGGGGTCTCCTTCTGCATATGGCAGAATTTCACTTCCTCCAAACCCTAAAAGCTGACCATGACACAGCTCTTGACTGTGATAGACTGCGTGGTAGCCCTTGTAGAGCTGGAAGGTTATTACTTTGTCCTTATTTTATTTTTTATTTTTTGCTGGGATAAAATTCCACTTAACATATGCTTATATGTTTTCTAAATATGCAGCAAGTTCCCATCCCACTCAATTGTAAGAAAATTTTCCTTAAGATGATTATGCCTATGATCGGTTCTGCTAACAGCTGTAGAACATTCTAGAACAGGATGAAATTTGCCTTGGGGCCAGAAAAAGGACAGTGTGACCCATTCCTTATTTAAGAATCTGTTTCCATTGAGCCTGTTTGCCTTTTATCCTCCCTGCGTTGTTCCTGGTAGGATTACCAAGAAATATGTCATGGAGAGCAGCTGCTATTCATGGCTGGGAAGAAGAATGGGTACTTTTCAAGCCTCTCATTGAGTTTCTGCCATGCTCCAATGTATCCCAGCTCTCGCTGAACTTTCTGGAGTGTTGAGCTTTTATCTGTACCACTACGCCTACTTGGGGGAGTTCTAAGGTTTACTGACTAGTGTGCACAGGAACACTCCCTTTGCTATTTCTGACCATTGTCTTCTGAAATTCAGGAAACATCCTCTGCGTCTAGTGTTCTGATAATTTCATAGGCTTACGCTATTTAATCTTTGCTTTTATGGACCTTTCCTATATTACTAAGAAAAGACTGTCTTTTCTATTTGGGGGTTATTCATAAGAATTTTAAAATATTTTTGATAACTCATTAGAATTAATAGTGTATATAATATATTTTAAAAATAAATCTACATCCATCCATTCATCAACTTATCTATGTTAGTGTCTTCTTTTCTGATTCTGCTTCAGTGTGTGGCTGGATGTTGTGGGGAGTGGCAAGGAGGAACTAAATTGGAACTACAAAGAGGAAACACATTCTGTTTCTTCTCCCTCCAAACCCTGCCCTCCTCTGGCCCATGTTTAGGCTAATGGAGAAATGAAAGCTAAAGGTTCTCAAGATCAAAGTGAAACACTGGGCTCATCACAGGTGTTTCAGTGGGAAAACTATTTTGATCTAGATACTGAGTATAACTTTGGACAGCATACAGTAGAACTTGAAATTCTGCAGTAAGAAGGCTCTGTTTCCAGCTCTGGAGGTGGCTAGGCCATTGGCTTGTCTAAGTCCTACTTTCCTGGTTGTAAGATTTTTACTGTACCTACCTCACTGAGGTAATCTAAGAGTCATATTCAACATGGAAGCATTCCTTTAAAGTGGACTGCCATGAATGTGCTAAATTCAGAGCAGAGGCATATTTTTAGGAAGGGATGATTTTCCTAAAATCTTTAGGGGTAACCTCAGTTGGCCCCTGTCCTGCCATCCCTCTTTCCATAGCTCTTTACAGGACACAACCTTAAATAATTCCTTTTATTTACTTTGGAGGGATGAAGGATGATGCGGGGCAGAGCAAGGTTAGAGAAGCAGTGACTCCAGGGAGTGGAACCTTAAGGTTCATCTACCATATCAGGTAATCTTTACCTTTCTCCTTTCTTCAAATTGAAATGCCTAAGGAATTCAGTATTCTTATGCCCTTCCCCAGGCTCCTTGCTGAGTTTATGTGGGAAGTCCCTGAGGTCACAGGAAGGACCTGGAGAAGATAAAGCTCGAGTTCCTCTGAGACAGTAGGAACTTGAGCTTTTGGCCTAGCTCAGACACTGGACTTTTCTGGTGTGGGTGCCTCAGTGAGAGGTCCATTGCCCCCTGGGACACTAAAACACTGGAGGCATTGCTGAAAGGACAGTATTGAGAAAGAAGGTTTCCAAGAGCTGTCAGCAGACCATTTCTGCAGCAGAATCTCCTTTCTTCTTTCTCCACAGTAGGACATGCCTCTTCATTCCATCTCCCACTTCTGTCCCCAGGAATATGTGTGTTTTGTTTTTCATTGAAGAAGCATGATTTAAGAATCCTGAGTATAATCCTGATAACTGGGTATTTGGTCAGTAGTACTGTCTTTGAGCAGGGACTAGCTGTGTCCTAGTTTATTTTCTGCATCCTTGGATGTTTTCTGTGTGTTGTTTTCAGCAGCTCTGGGAACCTACTCTATTTCCAGTAGAAATACACTTTTCTGTCCAGCTTTCCTTTCTGAGGTGGGAATGCCTGCAAATCATTGCTGCCATCTTAGTTCTCATTTGTTAAATGTGTGGATTATATTGAAGTCAGACCAGCTACACTGTGGACTGAACTGGTGGAGGAAAAATAAAGAATTCCAGGTGGTCCAGTCAGTCCTTTCTGGGAAAGCAGATCATGGGTGAACACAGGGTACAAATGAATCAACAGCTATTACCTTTTCATGTGTCCTCCCATCCTAAGTTTATTCGGTGTAATAAGAATATATGGGCTGGAGGGGAAGACTTTGTGATCTATGCCTCAGATTTATTTCCACTCCCTGGAGTCACTGCTTCTCTAACCTTGCTCTGCCCCGCGTCATCCTTCATCCCTCCAAAGTAAATAAATGGACTTCTCTTCAGCTTTCTTTCTTAATTAGCTATCAAAATTTGAGGTGTCACCCAGACTTTGAAGGCCCTCCGACACTGTTTTAAGGATGTGGGGGTTGCCTTGCTGCCCTTGACCAACTCGCCCTCTCCCGTCAGCGCTCTCCGTGGTGCCTGCCGCACACACGCATTTTCTGCCTGGCTCCCACCTGCTCCAGAGATGGCGAAGCTCAGGGCCTCTGTATATAGAGCTGTCTGAAATGCATTTGGGATCTCTTGAGGTGAAAAGAGTTACATAAACAGAGAATGTTATTATGGATTCTTACTACAGATGGAAATGACTGGGTTTTCTCAAAATAAATAACATTTCACATTTTTATAGATCTGTAACATAATGTGTGTGTGTGTGTGTATTTATATTCTTCCCATCTTGAATACACAGCCTCTTCTTCCTCAGCACTTGGACAAGCCATTCATTTTGTGTCCTGCCTTTTTGATTCTCTTCTTAAGAATTTATTTAATTGTTGCCAGCATTTGGAGAGTGAGGATGAAGCTGTTACAGGCTTCCTGCTAGCTCCCACCAGATAAGCCTGCTGTGGTTATTAGCAGTTAGGAGAGCTGAGTGCTGCAAACATTGAACTTCTGTTTTTCCACTTCCCCTCTAAAGAGAGACCAGTTGGCTTGGGGCTCAGCATAATTACCAATGGAAAATCTCCTAGAAGAGGTGCCCGGAATTAGCAGTTTTGAGGTACAGTACCTAGATTCAGAAGTTGCTTGCTTAAATGTTCTGGATGTTCCCCTCCTCCTTGTACTGAATCTGTGCAGTATTCATTTTCTTTGAATTCTGGAAGCAAAGCATGCCATGTCTCATTTATACACAGGTCCACTTCCAGGAAAACTAGCTAGTGAGTCTAGGCAAATGGAGGATAGGATTATCACTTTCATAATGAAGCCAATCCCCCAAGGAAAATCCTGAGCTACTGGGACCCCAATGCCCAGGGTTTACAGAAAAAAGCAAAGATGCCAAAGATTTATTCGTAGCCAGAGAGGAGGAAGACTGGCATCTACAAGTCCAGGCAACACAAGGCAGACAACATCTGGTTTTGCCAGCTCCACCTGGCTCTAATAAAGGACTGGCTAGCATCCTTGGCAGTGTCTGGTGGGAGAGGCAGACAGAAGCCAACTGCCCCAAGGCTAGCCAGTCCTGATGGAAGAAGGGAAGGAAGGAGAGGTATCTGGGTGAGAGGGCCTCAGGCCCTCAGTATGGTGCTGAGAAATGGCCTACTTGGGGGAATTCGGGCCAATTAGAGAGTGATCCTTTCACACTCTGCCATCTGGAGATGCCTGTAAGGAGTTCAGCCTCTAATTGGAAAGCCATCCTAAATGACAACGTCCAAATTTTAAGAGGATTTGATAAAATGTTAAACTAAGATTTATTGAGTGCCTAATACATATGCAGGCTCTTTGGTAGGTACTAGGACCAATACCAACAATAATTATAATTGTGCTAGTAACAATATGATGAAGATGGATAACTTTTAATGTGCCAGATTCTGTTACATGTAGGAACCCATTTATGCTTTACAATCTTCCGTAAGGTAAGCTCTATTGTTATTATCATTCTCATTTTAGAAGGAGGAAACCAAGATTTAGGGAACTTAAGTTAATATGGCCCAGGTCACAGAATTAGGTGACATCATTGGTATTTGAACCCAAGCAGACATAGTCTGTGTTCCAGATTATGCTGAAAAGTGTATAGTCTGTACTTAGGAACTAATAGTGTACTAAATGCGGTAGACATGAAAGAATATACATAGTAATGATGAAAATAATTCCACTATGATGCACTGTGCAACAAAACAAGTTCAGATATAACAAGATTGGATATTGGATTTCTTTCCTAGCTTTAAAATCACCTATACTCAAAAATTAACTACATAATTCAACTTGTAGTTTTAAGATGAAATTTTCTGGACTGCGTTAGGAGTAATACAGAGGGTTCTCTCTGTATAGAAATAGTAGCTGATCTGCTTAGTGTACTAATAGTGGCTTTTATTGACCATGTATCAGGAAGTCATTAACGGTTCTTACAACCATCCAAGAAAAGTAAATAATATTATCACTGATGAAGACCACGAAGCTTAAATGATCCACTCAAAGTTTAGAGTTAATAAAGTAGTAGAGTTGGGCTCAGACCAGAGACACAATAACCCCCATCTCAATGCTTTCTTTACCACGCTATCCACATTGCCTCTCTCCAGTAAAGTGAGATGGAGGAAAAGACTGTACATGGTACCATTACTGAGCAAAGGAAGCATATTTAACTCTATGAAAGGAGTTTGCATAGGGAAGCAGGAACTAACATTTGCTGAGTTTTTCTTATGTGCCAGTCCTGGGCACTTAGCATGTATTCTTTTATTTTATCTTCGTAAAAACTGAGTCAAGATTTATGGATGAGTAAAAATGTTTCAAAGAGACAGTAAGGAAATGTGGCTATTCCAAGCGGAGGGAATAGTATGGAAAAAGATATCGAGGCATGATATATTATAGTGTGTTTGGGGGAATAAAATCCTCTTGGTATTAAGGGGGCCTAAAGGAAGTGCAGGATTAGAGGGCACGGTTGTGGGGGATGGCAGATGGCAGTGATTGGAGATGAGGTCCTAAAGACAGAGGGGCAGTGACATCCTGGAGGCCTTGGACCAAGGAATGTGGCTCTTTTCCTGAAGACCTCAGGTGGGTGGTAGAGTGAAGGGAGAAACAATTCCAGGTGGAAATTTAATGTCCCTAAAAAATCTTGAAAAGTAGAGCTAGTCTCCTATTTCTTTTAAACCAATAAGGAAACAAGTTCAGATAGAAAGATGAAGGAATTTAGCCAAAGCCATTGGGTGTGTAAATGGCAGAGCTGCACTTTGAACCCACTTCTTTCTGGCTCAAAAACCCGCATTTGTTTTACAATCCCAAGGTGTTTTGAAGTAGCTCCATTCCAGAGATTGGAAAGGAAACGAATGGAAAGCAGATGCAGAGAAAGTGCCCAATAGCTTCAGACCTGCTCATTCAAGATTGTCCTGTTGCCAGAATAAATTGCTTTCTTCTTAGAGGATTTTATTAAAATTCCTAATATTACTATTGCCACTATGAATTTTTTAAAATGTCTATCAAGATACCTAGGGTTGTGAGATGAAGTCACGCAAGACCATGAAGGAAATAACCACTTCAAATAAAGGTGAGCTTCTCTAACTTCTCCTGCGAGCTAGTTTGGCACTGTTTTATGTTTAGAGAGTAGGGCCGCCTAGAATTGCTTGTGCAGGTCCTACGTACACAATGACACTTAATGAGGACAAAAAGCTTACCAGTAGTCCACTCACCTAATCCCAGAACTGAGCTGTCTCCATCTGACGTAAGAGACCCATTTTCTACCCATACAAAAGTGCCATGTGGGTTCGCAGAAGCCATCCTCAGGAAAGAAGGATGAACCAGTAAATTGGCATAAAAGTTTGATCTAGTCTCTACACTTTATAGTAAGGAGTACCACCTTAACCAGTGTGTGCATAATTTTCATAAATGGTAGCATTTAACTTAAGGTAACCTGACGTCCCGCTTTTGGTGGGACAGTCCCGATTTTTAACAATTTGTCCTGGGTCCCACGGCGTTTTAAAAAAGTCCCGATTTTTGGAAAAAATGCACAAGCTAGGGAACGTCGGGAGAACGGGAAAGGAATATACAGTTTTCGGCGGCCATGTGGCTATTTAGCCAGGATATGAATTTTATATTATTTTTGTTAATTTTATAATGTTAAACTTTAATAATAACAAATAATTGTTGAGAACTGATTATCGAGAACTGCTTATTAAAGTTCGCATTGTTGATCAGTTGTTAGAATTCGACCACCATTGTTTGGACTTAATGAACAATGGCATTTTCTGGGATTGGCAACGACAAAAACATTTTGTAACTGCCTCTCAGACGATACACATCATACTGCGTGCTAGTAAGCTAGTTAAACAAGTGATGTCATTACAAATCAGCTATTCAGACAATTTAGGTAAGTAACTTATTTATTTATTTCATAAATACATAAATTTTTTTGAATTTAGCAGACAGTACTTGTATTATTTATATTTTATAGTGGCAGCAAAAAGTCTAGCACCGGCCTTGAAAGTGACACTTATGACTTACGTTACGGCAAATTCAGAGGAAAAATAATACAAGTTAGTATCGTTATTATTTAGAAAGAAATATAGGATTAAAATTAAATTTAAAATAATAACACGCTGTCCTTACCAGAAACTAATGCTGCGACTGAACATGTTTTTTCTACGGTAAATAAAGTGTGGACATCAGAAAAAACAACAATTAAGTGTTGAGACTTTGAAAGCCATTTTATGTGTGAAATAATTTAACAAATTCTTGTGAAAATTTTCATGACCTTTTAAACAACGACAAAAATCTACTAAAAAAATTCACTCAAATGAGAAATATGTCAAAGAATAAAATAATACTATACATAATTTTTTTATTTATTATATTTGTAAATTGTACTTATGTTGAAATTTAAAAAAATATATTACAATACTATTTTTGTGTTCTATGAAAATTTTTGTTGCTCCATATAGACCAAATTTTTAATCAAGAACCCCCATGGTTGGGGTAGGGGAGGACAAGGGAAGGTCAAGGGGGGAAAAAAGAGAGATATATGTACTACTCTTTGTAATATTTTAAGTAATAATAATAATAATAAAAAGAACCCCCCGCCCCAGTCAATGGTGTCCCGCTTTACCAATGTTAAAATCTGGTCACCTTAATTTACCTTCATGTTTAATGGTACTATGCCAAATTGTTGTTAAACTTCCTATGCACTGAACAATCTTGATTAACACTATAGATTGTATTGTTTTGTTTTTAATTTTGTCCTAACTAGTATGGAAAGGCTTGTGGTACGAGAGTTAGAGAGTTTACGTCTCTACTCAGTAGTGATTGAACTTTGTCATGTTGCTCAAAGTGCCACTCTACTCAGCTTTGAATTGGGCATAATAGCACCTACATTGCAGGATGTTGCATGGGCAGTGCCTGGCTGGGAGTAAGTGCTAACAAGTGGTCTTAGTAGCATGTGCTTATGTCATACGTCTCATAGTAGCAGAGTCAAGATAACACAAATGCACCTTCACCCAACCTGATGTGCACCTGCATCACTCCAGATCCCCCGAGTGACAGGTTTTCTCCAAGAACAAATAATGGATATGGATCCAAATGGAGAAGTTGTGTGGAAGACATAAGGACCAGTATTCTAGGTGGCTAAACTCCACACGATCTTCAGCCTTTTTGCTAGCCTCTCTTTGAACCTTACTTTGGTTGAAATCCAGTTCAACAGAGAACTTATAAAATTAATATAACATGTGCAATACATAAGGCTGCACATTAATTTACATGTGATATCTATTTAGATTATATATTCATATAAATTTCTAAATGGCCTCCTTCAAGACTTTGTTCAAATGTGCCTTCTCAGTGACCACTCAACCTAAATTCCAACCTTCCCCGTAGCATTCCCCCTCTTTCATGTTTTTCTTCTTAGCATTTTTACCTTCTAATAAGCTACTTAGTTATTATTTTGTTCATGTTTTGTCTTCCCCACACACACACACAAACAGAAAATATATGCCCATGAGAGGAAGGATTTTGATCTTTTATCTTAATAGCCTTCTTTTCCAGTGCCTGGGATTTAGTAGATCATTAGTGAAAAAAGAAATTATATTATTGTTCATTTTCTCCCCTAATTTCCAGGCTCTGGTAGCTTATTTTATATAAACTTGTCCATAAAATGCTTTTCTTAAACAGTCAAGATTCAATTTCAGATGTAGGAGCTCTAATTAGTATACTCAAAAATTGTACTTGACCCATCATTTATGAAAACAAAAGTAATTTTTTCAATTGTCCAGAATGAAAAAGTTTCCACTGGGATGAGAGGCCTGAAGGTTGCCTTTGTCTATTTTTTGGAAAGATATAAAATTGAAAGTATCTCCCTCATCTAAGATTTCCTTCCTGTAGTATCATTAGAGGCTTCTAAGATTGTAATGTCAATCTGAGGTATTGCCTAATAGATAGTAATTAAAGATTTAAATCTCTACACAAACAATGCAGTGATATTGCTCTGATAGTGGGAAGAAAAAGTCCAACTGCTCCAAATCTTTCAATATAAAATACTTGTTTCTAAATTGTCAACTCCATATGTCATATATGTGGTGTGCGTGTGTGTGTGTGTGTTGCTTTTTTAATGGTTATTTTGAGCAAGTGAAGAGCTTTACTTTTGTTATCTATGCATAACATTAGTATGAAAATAATGAGACTTTTTTTGGTGACTTAATTGATCTGTTGAATTTTCAGATGCTTGTTAAATGGCTAAGGCAGATGAGGTGACAAAGAATTTTTAAAATCTTTTTTTTTTTTTTTTTAGTAATGCAGTGGAAACACAAATAAATCGCAGCATGTTTGTGTTAAAGAAACATTTACCAAGACAACATATAGATGTCTGTGGGTTGAAGGGGAGGGTGGGTGGCTTTCTTATAGGGAAATAATAAAATGGGACATAATTCAAGATCACAGACATCTTAATCACATGCATATAAATAGAGACGACCCATTTGATTTGCTGAAACTTGATTTTGTTTAACTCACAGTGATTTTTCATGCTCTGTCCTTGAGTAACTATTTTTTTCATTCCTGAGTTTGGGAAAAGGGAAGATGATTAAAACATCAGTTAAAAAAAAATGAAGAAGAACTAAGCTATCTGTGCCTGCACGTTATAACCTGAGTTTATTGTGTGTGTGTTTTCCATCTGGTTAACATTACAACTGCTGTGGTATCCAGAAAAAGGGTGTTGGACCAGGGTTTCTTGTGTGTAAGAAGCATTTCAGCCTAAGCACAGTGAACTTCCTATATTGCTACCTTCAGCTGGTGGAAGCTGAACTTGTGTTTTAAGCCTTGCATATTATTGTATAAAATTTACTGCAAAGGGGAGTGATATGCATAGAGAATGTATACAGTAGCTTACTGCGTGCTAGCAGGTCTTTTCTGGGCTCCTAAATGTTAACTGGATAGTAATGTAAGTTATTACACTCATTAAATTAGGCCACAAACAAGTCAACAGTGATTCAGCAAAATGGCTTTGTTTGTATAGTGCGAGGAAGTCTGATAGATATCCAGTCACACATTTATGGCTAAATGGATGAAGATTTTAACATTACAGCCTAATAAAAACCCCATACTGTGTGATTAAATAAGAGGGAAAGCAGTAAAAAAGAGAACGCGTAATGACGGTAACATGTAGGTCAGTTACAATTTAATTGTCATTGCTCTTCATTGCTAACATATCAATTCTCTGCTGCTTAGCTGAGCAGAAAACAGCAGCTTACCATGTACACTGGGCCCACTGACGAGTCGTCAAACCCCCACTTCCATCACCTGCTTTTGACTACTTCCTTAACAACCACATGAAGTCTTCCTGCTCTAATAGGATAATCTCCCTGAAAGCTCCTGCTGATTATCCTTGCCAGGCTCAACGCATCAATGACCAGTAAATTTACTTCACACTCTACATAGATGCTAAAATTAGATTGTTTGCATTACAACTTTCAATACTTCTGCAACAAGAAACACCTGCCTGCAGATTTATATTGTTTTGTTTAATGGTTTAAAATAAAGATAGCCTCACAGTGGCGATGCCTTGATGTACTATATCGGAGGCGCACAATGGCTGATCATTTTTCTTACTTATCCAATTTGTACTGTATTTCTTGCCATATAAGGTATAGCTTCATTATCATTAATTGCAGCTTTAGAAAAACCAAGGAAGTATTTATTCTTGCCAACTTTGCTGCAATTTCAGTTATTCAGTGCAACTAAGAAATGGGTGGGGAGGGGGCACTGTATATTTAACTCCTCCCTCCCGCCGAATCTGGATAATTCACACAGATCTCAAAGGGGCCTTGGCACCTGTTTAAGATGTTAGCTCTAAAGAATTGTCTGTCTAGCACACTTATGCTGATCTATAGCAAAGACTTAACCGAGTACATAACTGAACTATTAATTCAGGTGCCTAAGGTGACATTTTTTATCCAGCTTAACATAGTCTATTCCGTATAGAATAGAGCACAGCTCCTGGTATAAAAAATGATCCGGCAGAAGCTAGATAACTTTATTAGAATGATTAGAAACATCAACAATTTTTTTCTCTCATCCCAAATCTCATTTTAATGCAGCTTTCTGGAAATCAAGCTTGTAGATTCCAAATGTTACTACTATACTCTACTGTTAAAATTTCTTTTTCTTTTTTTCTTCTTCATCTCATTGTACCTATGTAGATAGAATTAGGTGTCATGTAAGGGCAAGAATAGGGGGCCTGGAGTTCAAGATCATGGCCAGGTAAAGCAACCCCCCAGGAATTAGCTCTACCTCTGGATTGTAGAGGCAGTCTCTGAGCACTTAGAGTTAATGGGTTGCCTTGGAGTTTTGGGGAGAGCCTCATGGTTACTTCCAAGACTGCCAGCTTATCAATCTCCAATCCTTATTTAAGGATCAGAAATGGATAGGTACTCATCCACAGCTGTCATCATTAAAAAATAAAAACATTCATAAGAGCTACTTTCCATGTGTTCATTTCTTCCTCCTTTAATCACTATGGGATGGGAGTCCTTCCCTTGAGTCCAACCAGGAAGAAGAGCGAAGTAGCACATTACTTTTGGTTCCATGGTGTGTGCTCCTTACAACAATGATTCAAAGTGCTCAATGAATAAGTAACTCTTCTCAACACTTTGCAGATGCAACACTTAAGAGATTTGAACAAAAATAACAATATGAATAGTTAGCTGTGGTGCTCCGAATGGGTGATTTTCTGCATATACCCCAGTCTATTAAACTGTCCCAGGACAACAACTGTTTTCTGTTGATATGATTCTCCGACAGCCATCCTGATAATAAGTACACGCCAAATGGGTTCCTCTAGCCTGGGCAGCATTTTTGCCATCTTGGGTAATCATGCCTTGTGGAAATGATAGCACCCTCCCATTTAGGAACTATATGCTAATGACATGCAGAAGTTGCTTGACTAGCTAGGACACACTGCAGGTATTCCACCAACTGAGGGAGAAGGTGAAGAAAACCTTACCTCTCAGAGCTATCTAATCAGATTTATTATTGGTAAGGGTCGCCTTCATCCTTTTACTTTAACTAATTTGTTGAATGTTCATATATGTTTCTCTTTGTTCCTGTTAGAAATAACTTACAAGTAAAAGACTCATTTTCACAAGTAACATATATTATATGGGGGTGGGGGGAATAAATGCATTGATTTTTCCATAAAACGAGCTCTGTAGATTTACAAGTGCCTGGCTATCTAAATGTAGAATGTAATAAATTCAAATTCACAACAATAGATTTAACCACATCATCATCTGAATAAGCCATTAAACCATATTTTAGCCTGTCTGAAAGTAACTGGAAGAAGGATTGGAAGAAACAGTCCTCAAGTGATGTTAGATAATATTTTTGAATCATATTTTCTACTTGTCTAATTTTTAAACTTTGACCAAACGTGCAATGTTCATTTTATCTTTGAATCCTAGAGAACTTGGCAAGCTTTCTCATGACAATCTCCATCCAGTGACCTGGAGCATTGATTCATCCTCCAGAATATGAACTGTGTTGACTGTTGATGTTACTTAGCTGTTTGAAATATTGACACCAGTCAGTGTTCTTCGGGGACATGTTAGACTTGTCTCTCTCAAAGCAGTAGGAGACCAGTGTCTAGGCATGGAATGAGGGAGCGAGAGCTCCACTACACCTTGTGTGTGGTGTGTGTGTGTGTGAAGCAGTGCTTTATTTGGCAGGATAGACTACCACTTTCTCCAAGCAGCTGCCTTTTAGAAGCTTATCTGAAACCTTGACACACTTTTTGGAAGCTCATTAGACTTAAGAGTGATTGCAAATGAAAGAGGACGCATGGTTACTCACTGACATTCATGCCTGCTTTTTAAATCTCATGCTGTATTGTTGCGGATCTTGATTTCACACTCAGATGCTTAACCCCACATTAATATATGTCTTCTTTCCCAAGATGAACACAGCTACCTTCCCTGTCTGGCATTATCATTCGCGCCAACAAAATGGATTGCGGGGAATTTGGGGGTGGGGGAACAACGATAAAGTCTCAAAACTCTAACCATGATCTTTCCACTCATTCTTTACTGCAAGACATATTTTTGAGTGCCTGCTGGGTACAACCCTGTATCAAGCACCATGTAGATGCTTCTTGTGAGTTAGGTTCTCAAATAAAATGACTGATATTTTCGTCTCCCTAGGGTCATGCCAGAAGTCTATTTCTTTTTATCTTTCCTTATTAAATTATGTTTACCTGAATATGCCGAGTTCGTTTCACCTAGGCAGGATGTCCCATTAAGCATGACAAGTAGAAGGTTGCAAGATTAATGCCCTTCCTGAGCTTGCATTAGTGTGTCAGCATATTTCCAGACCTGGGATCAGAGTATATCGGAAGTATTCCATAATGGACCTTAGCCTCTAACTGAACTGCTCAATATTATTTCTATAACAAGACTACTTTTAAAGAACCTCATTATTGGCTTCATTAGATATGTTACTTGCATCAGTGACTGTAGTTATGCGGATAAAATAGGTGAGGTTAAGTTAACATAGCATATTTTTTATGTATTATATAGCATACAGCTTGAAGTAGCCAAAAGGTTTATGGCGATGTAATTGGTAGTTAGTGTGAAATTTGTAAGACAAATAGACAATATCGAGGGTAACCCCTCTAATCCTCTCCTTTCAGTTTTTTACAGCCACCAAAGGGCCTCATTAAAACAGCAGTCAGCACCTTCGCGAAAAGATACAGTGCTTAGTGTGCCCAAATGTGACAGAAAATCTGCATTTTGTAAATCTGACACCTTTGATAGATTATACACTGCGAAGCCATTTCTTCTAAGCATTATGATAACACTTAAGGTTCTCTTCCGAATCCAATTTTTGCTATATTCACCAGCTATAACGAAGTGAAAAAGAGCTGGTTGAGTAAAATGAAGCTGAAAAGGTAGAGAGGAACCTTTTTCTATGGCACAAAGCTTTTTACATGCAAAGGGGCCGGAGAGCAGCAGTTGGCATTTCCAAGGACCACTTAATCTTAGGGGTAACATTTTCTTTAAATATGACGACGCTGCTTATGAATGCACCAGCATTTCAGTATGTGGAAGTGAACCAGCCTGTGGAGAAACAGTAATGCTATATGCTACATGGGAAAGATTGCTGGCTTCCCATCCGTTCTTGCAGATGAATGTCTCACAACGGTACCCAGGCTGAGGGAATTAATGAAAACCTTACTCTTGTTTCTCAAAAGAGACTTTGAAGTCAGAATGAGGAAGTCCAATGCAAATCATGCAAAACTAGTCAACCTCCCTGGTTGGGAGATCATGGGAGAGTGGCGCCCGCCATGTCTTCCAGAAGCACTGGTGCAGGTGCCTCCCTCCACGCCCTCACCGTGGCTCCTCCAAAGCCAGCAGCAGTGCTCTGCCTGTGTCCTTTCTCTCTGAGCCTGGTCCCCAGTGCCCCATTTAAACAGATTTATATGGACAACTGACAACAAAGATGAAAACTGAAACTGGAGAATCTGTAACAGAAAGTCTTAAAAAATTCTATTATATGTAGATTTACATTTTCATTGTAACTGGAGGGGAGAGAGTACAGGGCAAAACTTAAATACATTTGTTCTCTAGTTTGGCCCAAGATTTGAGAGTATTTACTAGTTATAATAGGGCCAAAAAGGAAGGGTGACCTCTCGAGTCCTTTGTTCCTGCCTGTTATTGAGCACTGCACTTGTATACATGTATATTTCCAGAAACTCCAACAAAGGAACAATAGCCAGTTCTGCACTCTCCCAAGATATCTTCCTTTCTCTGACCAAATGATACTGAAATGAAGTCTTTGTGTATAGAAACTTTTACAAAGATAGCCAGATCATATTGACCTATGCGCTTTGTGCATTTTATGATGAGTATAAACTGCTTGATGTAGTGGTAGAATATCTTTATTAAAAGTTAAAGGAAGAAAAGATGATTAAAAAGCATCTTGCATTATTTATTTTTTAAATCCGCAGCATGACAATAGAGTGTTATGTGTAAGCAGCTATCATTCAAATGAAGGAAGCGTATCTGAGCACTGTTTATATTTTAGTATTGAAAGTCTTCGAGGACAGATTGATAATCAGACTTAAAAGTCCCAAGGTAATCGCCTCTCTCTCCCCTTAAAGATACATGGCCATATCTGCTACTGAAATTTCCTTTTCAGCATTTTATGTATACATATATTGAATCTATTTATTAAATGGGTTAATTTTTCCCTGTTGTGATAAAAGAAACCAGTTTTCATTTAAATGATCCCATTTAGATATTTGCAGTTATTAATAATGCAGTTTACAAAAGGAAACATTTCAATGACAGGAACCTTGAAATGAATCCTTAAGAATTTGGAATGGATGTTGCTTTCTCTTACAATAATCTGGGGTCGGTCTCTACTTTTGTTAAATTCAGTGATTTATTTTATTTTATTTTTTTGAGGCTCAGAGCTCTTAAATTTTAGTTGCTAGGGGGAGGGGCAAGCCTTTTGGCTGAGAAATTACCTTGAAATGACTCTTTAGGAGTATAAAAAAAAAAGGTAGAAAATTGCTTCATCAAACCCATCTTTCAACCAACAAATCCTGTGATTCTCACTGTTCTTAATTGTTGACCCCTGCCATCGGTGTCATGCAACCCTGTGGCAGGAACTCTCCCTTCAAATAAAGATCCACGTTACCTCATCAGAACGTACTTGTTAAAAATGATAATAGTTCCCAATCAGTCCTTAGCCATGTGAAACACAATCTCCTCTTTTTAAAAATGTGGAGGTTTGGGGCCTAAATTAATACCTTGGCTCGCGAGTCATTGAAAATTGTTTGATTTTGAGGGGAAAAGATCTGTGAGACGCTTCTGTGATCCAAAGAGTTCGAAATGCAGAATTTATTTAATTTGGGACAGGAAATTATTGCGTGAGGTCCGTTGCAAACTGTCGAGTGTCACTTAGCCTTTAAAAGCTGCCCTCACATATGTAGTGCCAACACTAGACATTGTGTTTAAGGCAGTAGTACATTGCCTCTTAAAATACATTTTCAAACATCTGAAATATAGGTGGCATGAGATTAGCGGGGCTGAATTGAAAGAAATCACAACCTTTAAGAGTGAATTCTCCTCATGTGCATGGCTTACCTTGCCCTGGAAAAATGAACTTAAAGGGGCATTGTGCAGGGAATGTGCAGGTTTAAAATTCAGGGAATCATTCACATCTGTTAGGTGAGAATTAAAGAGAGCTCTGAAATAATGTATTCTTATGTATTAGTGTTACCCCTGCCAAAGGCTACTGACTAGTAAGCACCAACATCTGTGTCACTTCTTTAGATTTCCGGATTCAATGTGTCTAAACATTTCATTTACTATGGGATTTTTTAAAGTTGTTTTAAGCCTCTGTCTGACGTACTGTTCCACTGAAAGATATCATTAGCAGATATTAGTAAAGGGATTATATGTACAATTAGCCCTAAATAACAGTAACCGAATGTTGTGATTCGTGTTATTGAAGGAACGCCAGGCTCTCGAAACGGTAAATAATGGAGTAAAAATAAATAAAGGTACCTGTATTTTGACAGTGGTATTCCACCCCTGGTTTTCCCTTGCGCAAGCGTAAACATGCACCCTCTCTCTCTCTCTCTCTCTCTCACACACACACACAATCATTCAAATGCCTTTTCTTTCTCTGACAAAAATATTCATTAAAAACATTTCACTGTGCTGCCTTTTAATATAGCACGGGCATTCAACCTGCACAGGAAGCTTCCTGGAACCGCACAAATACTGTGTAATTATCTGGAGGCTCCCTGCTGGCTGCTGCATATTCCAGGCACAAAGTGAGCATCGCGTTTCCA